>BQNB010018023.1:0-53679 GCA_026074375.1 Tanacetum coccineum
GAATGGACAAATGACTCAAAAACTAGGATTAGGATTTGGGTTTACAAAGAAATCCTGTTTTGTTTGTGGCAGTTACAACCATTTAATAAAAGACTGTGATTTTCATGAAAAGAGAATGGCTAAAAAGTCTGTTTTGAAAAATATGGGAAAGAATTCTAGTCAAAGGGAAATTAGGCCAGTTTGGAACAGTTCTTAAAAAATAAATCATCAAAATAAATTTGTTCCATCTGCAGTCTTGACAAGGTTTAGAAGAGTACCAGTTAGTGCTGCCAAGCAAAGCTCTCTAAGAGCAACAGCATTAACTAGTATATTCAGACCATTTAATACTGCTACCCATACAAATAGAGTGAATGTTTCAAAATTAAAAACAAATGCTTTTCATAAGTCTCATTCACCTATTAGAAGGTCTTTTTATAAATCAACAGCACCAAATACTAGGATTTCAAATGAAAAAGTTAATATTGTCAGAGTAAATAGTGTTAATACTGCTTGGCAAATAGCAGTTAGTGCTGTTAAGGGAAATGGGGTCACTGCTGTTAAGGTGACTCGCAGAAAACTTACACCTTTTTATGTATCAATAAATATAAATACATATATAAAAATACACAACAAGGATCAGGATCCGCGAGACCAAGAAAACCGGAAGCAGTATAGAGTGTTCCCGGGTCGTTATGTCCCAACGAGGCTAGAGATGGAATATCGAGTCACGAATGATGATTGGAGTTTGAATATGACAAGGATGAGGTTATGATTTGGAACTAACACTGATAAGCAAATGTATATAAAAATAAACAAAGAACATAAGCTAGAACAAGAATAAAAGCTAGAATTGGGAAAAATACTTAAAACTTTTACACTAAAACACAAGTAAGCTCAAATAAACTTAAGACAAATTAAATAAGCTAAACTGACTCTAAATAAGCAAATACAAAAAGAAATTAAGCTAAATTGAACAAGATAAACACAACAGTACTACAACAGTACTAACAGTATTAACTACCAGTACTAACTTTAAGTTAATACTGCTAGGCTTAAGTTAATACTGCTAGGCTTAAGTTAATACTGCTAGGCTTAAGTTAATACTGCTAGGCTTAAGTTAATACTGCTAGGCTTAAAAGTAGCAAAAAAAAATGAATTAGCAGTTCTGCAATAGATAAGTAAAGTAAGAAAAAGAGAGACTTACTACACCCTTGCTCAAAACAGGTTCCACTGAAACTGAATGTCTTGTGTTGTCTCTTGATTTTAACTACTTGATGAAAACAAGTACTAAGCTTAAGTTCCCAGCACAGCAATATGTACAGCTTTGATTTTTAAGAATGTTGTTCCTTCTGGAGATTTAACGTTTGTTGCAAATCCACAATTGATGAGTCTAAATTATGGCATAGATAAGAAAAATCAAAACATAATAATATAAAAAAAAAAAAAGAAAAATAAAAAAATAAATAAAGAATAAAAAAAAAGATTAAAATGGGTCATTGAGAATTTTAAAACAATGAATAAACTTGTGAAAGGAAACCTTGTAAGAAGGTCTATCCTTAAAATATTTTGTAAAACCATACTTGTGTTGGCTTGTTCAGAAGGGAAAGCAACATAATGCTTCCTGTATAGACCAAGCTTGTGAGCTCAATTCAGCCAACCCTTATCAGAAGTTTATATGACTTATTGTGTCCAACATCTGTTAAGGAGTAACAAACAGTAAGACATATTGCCTTTAGTGACTGATGACCTTTAGCAGTTTAGCTGGGTTTCTTCTTAGGCCCATAGGATTGAGACTAGTGGGATTCTTAAGAGATTTAAATAGAAATAGAAAACCATTAATACCATAAGTTACAGTAATCAGGTGTGAAGTAATGGGAACAAATACCAATACTAGAGAAATGATTGAATTCTGTAGATTAAAAGGGAAAAAAGAATTAGTGTTGCCCCAAACTCCACAGCCAAAAAATGGAGTTGCTAAGAGAAAGAACAGGACTCTGATTAAGGCTATAAGAACTATGCTAGCAGACTCACTTCTACCTACTGTATTTGTGCTAAAGCAGTTAATACAGCTTGTTTTGTTCTGATAGGGTGTTTAGTAACAATAGCCTCATAAATAAAGTACACCCTATAAACTTATAATTGGCAGACCTCCAAGCATAAGTTTCATGAGACCTTTTGGATGTCCTGTTACTATCCTAAATACCCTAGACCCTTTAGGCAAATTTGATGGGAAGGCTAAAGAAGGGTTTTTAGTTGGGTACTCTGTAAATAGCAAAGCCTTTAGGGTATTTAATTCTCAAACCAGAAAAGTTGAAGAGAATCTGCATGTAAACTTTCTTGAAAATAAACCAAATGTTGCAGGACAAGGACCTAATTGGCTTTTTTGATATTGATTCCTTAACAAATTCTATGAATTATCAAACAGTTACTGCAGGGAATCAAACTAACAAAAATGCAGGTCCACAAGAAACTAATGGTAATACAGGTTTGAAGAAAAATGTTGATGCTAGACAATCTGAAGAAAAGAATGTGTCTACTCAACAATATATTGTGTTCCCATTATGTTCTTCTATCTTTTCAAGCAACAAGAGCTTAGATGAAACAGATGAAGATGATACAGCTGATGATACTGCTGGTGAAAAGCCTATACAAAAACCAGCAAGTGAGAATGAACAAGCCTTGAAGAATGTTCTTGATAAGATGATGGATTAAGAGAAGGAGGCTAAAGAGCAATCAAATGCTGTTATAAAAGTGTTTGAAGGCATAATTAAACAGCAAAATCTTTCCAGGAAGGAATCTACTAGAGCAGCAGCACTAACATTTTGAATACTGTTAGCCACACCAGTTAATACTGCTGGTATCATCAAAATTTTTGGTGATGTTGGAGTCAATCATTTGTTCCTCTTAGTAAATTCACTAATCTTCCACATGATCCACTCATGCCTGATTTGGAGGATACTGTTGAAGTTCCAAATACTAGCATTTTTGGCAGTGCTTATGATGATGATGATTTAGACACTTGCAATTCTCCTTATGTTGATCAAGTTGTGGGTGCAGAGGCTGATTTCAACAACATGGAACCTTCCACTGTTGTCAGTCCTATTCCCACAACTAGAGTACACTCTATTCATCCTAAAGATCAAATAATTGGAGATCCAAGGTCAGCAGTACAAACAAGGGGCATGACAAAGAAGAGTTCTGGAGAACATGCTATGATTAGCTACATCCAAAAGCAGAGAAGGTCAAATCATAAAGATTTCTAAAACTGCTTATTTGCCTGTTTCCTCTCTCAGCAGGAACCAACAAAGATAGCTCAAGCCCTTGATGATGAAAGTTGGGTTGAAGCAATGCAAGAAGAGCTGCTTCAGTTCAAGATTCAGAAGGTTTGGACCCTAGTTGACTTACCTTATGGCAAGAAAGCTATTGGCACAAAGTGGGTGTATAGAAATAAGAAAGATGAAAGGGGGATAGTAGTTAGAAATAAAGCTAGGCTGGTTGCACAAGGATACAAACAAGAAGAGGGTATAGATTATGATGAGGTTTTTGCTTGATTTTGTGCTAGGAGATTGAAGCAATCAGGTTATTTTTACCTACATCATTTATAATTCTTGTGTACTCAGATGGATGTTAAAAGTTCCTTCTCTATGGTACTATAAATAGAGTATATGTAGCCAAACTATAGGTTTTTGTGGATCGCAAATTTCCAGAAAAATTTTATAAGGTGGAGAAAGCCTTATATGGCCTACATCAAGCTTCTAGAGCTTGGTATGAAACACTTTCTACCTATCTGCTGGATAATAGATTTCACTTGGGACAAATTGACAAGACTTTGTTCATAAAGAGAGTCAAGGGTGATATTCTACTAGTACAAGTATATGTAGATGACATCATCTTTGGTTCTACTAGAAAGTCTTTATGTACAGATTTTGAGCAAATTATGCATAAAAGGTTCCAAATGAGTTCCATATAGGAACTCTCTTTTTCTTGGTTTACAAGTCAAGCAGAAAGATGATGGGATCTTCATTAGTCAGGACAAGTATGTTAGTGAAATCTTAAAGAAATTTGGCTTTTCTAGTATAAGGAAAAAAAAACCCCACCAATACTCCTATGGAAACCAACAAGGCTTTAGCAAAAGATGAAGAAGGTGAGGATGTTGATGTCCATTTATACAGGTCAATGATTGGGTCATTGATGTATCTTACATCCTCAAGACCAGATATTATGTTCTCTATTTGTGCTTGCTTAAGATTTCAAGTTCAACCAAAAGTTTCCCATATGTTTGCAGTAAAAAGAATCTTTAGATAACTAAAAGGTCGACCTAAATTGGGCCTTTGGTATCCTAAGGACTCTCCTTTTATATTGGAAGCTTTCTCAGACAGTGATTATGTAGGTGCCATGTAGGACTCCGTAAATTCAGGTAAATAAAATATTCCTATAAATTCTTATTTTTACCTCTTTAGTAAAATTTTATTTTTACTTTTACTTTTACTCGATTCGTAACTCTCGTCTCCATTTTATTTTAAACTGTGTTAAGAAATTTCTATCCGTCTCGAGCCCTCAGTAATTAAATTTTCAATAAAGTTCTCCGATTAATGTAGAACTATTTTTATTCTATTCGTTTTTACTTTGTGGTTTCGCCTTAACTATTGTTATATTTTACGTCTATACCCGTTGACCCTAAAACTACCCACTTATTTTAAATTTTATACAAAATTTTACAAAAAAATACCACTACACCCTCCATCACCCTTATTGTACACGTCTCAACCATGTGGTGGGATTATCATCTACATGTGTCATTAAGTGTTGCATGTTGTGACACATATACCATCACACACTCATATTTTTCTTTATTCCCTACTCATCTTTATTCCCTACTCAACACTTGCATTTCTTTGTTCTCTTCCATTTGAACCGATCCCATAAACAGCATAACATCATTCCATTTTTGATTTTTTTATTTAAACTTTTAATCAAATGGGTTAAAAACAATTTTTTTGTTTCTACAAATTCGATTAAAATTTCACCACAAAACATAAATCAAATATCAAATTATCTTAGGGTAAAAGTTGATGTCTCCATGATTCAATAATGTTCATGCAAGAGTTTTTGCTTTGAAGAAACTAAGTTGAAGTATTTGGGTTCGGCATAAATAAAGAAACAAGAGGGTTTTGGTTACTAATTTTTCTTTGATACTATCATATTGTGAGTATTTCTAGCCTTTTTATCATTTATTTTATAATGAGCATGGTATAATCTAGTGTGTTGAATCCATGTGTGATCACATTTGAGGCATTTTGAGGTTAGATTGTTGTTGGTATGATAATAGGCGGAGATAGGCTAGTTAGGCGAAGTTGTGATATTGTATCATGAGAAAAATTGAAGTTTGAAGGGGTTTAAAGCTACCCATTTTGTGCAGAAAATTAGCGAGTCGGTTCGAGTAAGTAAAAAAAATTTAAAACTGATTTTGGCCTAGGAATTATGATAGAGGACGTCCCAAGCTTCGATTCGAACCAAGGCACACCCAGTAACTCTTAATAACGAAGAAGTTACTGCGAAAACAAGTTTAGAAAAATCAAAGTTTTCAATCAGCTATTTTGCTAAAAATATGTTGCTGATCAGATTTTCATTGGCCATTTTGGGCACTTTCGAGTCCGTTTGAGCCTTCCGGCAAAACACGAAAGTTCTCCGGAATGACGTTTTGCATAAAATCTCTTTTTGGTCAAAGTCACGAAAACGTGATATAGCGGGTCAAAACCAATGGTCAAACTGCTGCGTTTTACTAAAAATAAATAGTTGCAGCAGAATCTGAAAAGGGTAATTTGGTCATTTTCTGTCGAGATTCAAGTCTCGGCCAAAACTAAAAAGTTGTCCGAAACGTCGTTTTACATCACAATGCTTTAGAGTCCGAGTCGTGAAAATGTATTTTAGCGGGTCGTTTAACGGGTCCAACTTAAGGAAATTATATAATAAAAGTCACCATGACGAATTTTAAGATTATCAATTGTGTTTTACCAATTGAGTAGGCGTTAAAATATATAAGGCGAAAACTGAAATTTACAATTAATGAATTAGTCGTCTTAACTTTCGTTCGACGTTAGATTCTTACATTTGATAATGGGTCAAATTGGGTATTTTTATTAAATTACATATTAGTGCAATGACATCTCCTATTGTCACACACCTCATGATTGGCTTTATTACTTAACGTAACGATTATACTTTATCCGTTCTAACGCACCTCATCTTTTAGGTGATACTTAGCAGGCTTTTTGCTTGATCCTCGATCTCGTTACTTCTGACTTTATTACTTTTGGTGAGTTCATAGCCCCTTTTTCTACATATACTTGTTTTAATAAATCTACGGGGTGAATACTCTGTTTCTTTACCTTTGGACACAAGTACTTTCAAAATTGTATGCTATCCAGACTGTTGCTTGAATATTTTTGCCTAAGTTACCTCAATGCCAATTAAGTCCCTTTTTTCTATCATGAACCGTTAAATTACTAGTGTATAGCGCGAAGTTGTGGGTAGATCTATCGGGGACTGACAATCCCCACCTTACTTTTGGGTCACAAGTTGATCATGGTGCATTGAACATGTTGAAAATTCTAGAATGTTTGGCATGCATTCTATATACTTAAGGGCAGACGTTAAGGTTTCGGTGTCATGAGCTTAGTGCACTAATACATATTTCTTTTAGACTTGGTGAATTTGTTTCTCTTGTCTACACTACTAAATCTTGTGGTCCATGCTTTATTTACTGTTAAACCTATGAATTCACTCAACAAATTTTGTTGACATTTTAGCATGTTTAATCTCAGGTCCAAAGGTGTGAATCTCTGGATGGGAGCCGCGAAGGATATCATGAAGATGGATGTCCAGTGTTTTTTCTTAAATCGATGCTAACTTTAAACTTGGTTCTCTCAAACAATGGTCATCGGGTGAAAACTATGTGTTATTACTTTTATGTCACCTTGTAAACTGTTGGGACCGAAACTAAACTCTGATCTTTGGTGATGCATCGAATGAAAACTTTAATTAAAAACGTCTCTTTTGAGATCGTTTCCTATTACTTGTTGTTGTGCTATGACGTCGCACCCCAATGCTACCTGTTCCGCTGCTTGTCTGATTTTGGGGGTGTGACAGATTGGTATCAGCGCCAAGGTTATAGGGAACTGGGTCATTTTTCAAAACCTAGTCTATAACCAAAATTTTTGTTTTAAAATTTTTCTGTGTCATTTTTCAAAATACAGAATCCTCATCACTTGTCCGATATCCGCGCGCGCGACTCACTGATTCTTATTTATATTCTTTGATTAATACTATTGTATTATATGATTATATAAAATAAAATCAAAAAAAAAAACTTGGAGTTACTTCTATCCTTTACATTTATCCTTGGTGTATCATAATTATTCACGTCAACCAAATATATAAATATTGACCGTCTCGATTAATGATGTTTATTTTATAAGAACGTCATCGTTTAAATTATAAAATCTTAATTTTATAATCATTTGTATAATATATGATTATTAAAATATATTTTCTTTTCTTCTTATAGCAATATGGAATTGCATACTGTGTTGAAAATAAATTCATGATTTACCTTTTTCTCATCTTTCTATCTCATTTTCTCCATTGCTATCTTGTACCTCGACTTAACATGCTCTTACAGATTCTTACTGAATTTTGTACTTGTATTGTTGATAGAATCATGCCGCCTAGAAGGTTGAAGAAGAAATCTGTCAAGCGATTAGTGGAAAAACGTGTGGCTAAAGCTATAGAGGAATATGAAAAGACTAGAGCTAACCCAGGCAATGCTAGCGGGTCTGGATCAACAAATACAGGCGGAACGGTGAATGTGCAGAGTTGTACACATAAGACATTCATGAATGGAAAACCTCACCCTTTTAATGGAACGGAGGGTGTTGTTGGTTTAAGGCGATGGATTGAAAAGGTGGAGCAAGTGTTTGAAATATGCAAGTGGTGGCCAAGGCAAAGATAAAGGTTATGTTTGTTGCTAGTACTTTTGAGGGTCGTGCTTTAACATGGTGGAATGGAAATGTGCACACCTTAGGGCTCGTTAATGCTAACCGTATTCCTTGGACTGAGTTCAAGTCAATGATGACTACTGAATACTGCCCAGCGACTGAAATCCAAAGGATGGAGGAAGAACTTTGGACCTTGACTTTGAAGGGGGATGATATAGAGGCTTACAATAATCGTTTCCATGAACTGGCTTTGATGTGTCCCGACTTGGTGCCGAATGAAAAGAAAAAAATTGAGAGGTACATTAAGGGGTTTCCTGAAAGAATTAAGGGAAACATTACTTCTGCAAGGCCCACAACACTACATGATGCAATCAACTTGGCACGTGAATTGGTTGAGCAGGTAGTTCAGGGTAAGGCTGCAAGAGTAAATGAAAGCAATAAAAGGAAATGGGAAGAACACCAGAAAAACAACCCCAACAACAATAACCCCAATAACCGTAACCGCAACAACAATAATCAACACCACCAGCAGAATAGAAGGCAAGAGACTGCTAGGGCCTATGCTGTAGCCCCAGCTGAGGGTAAGGGTTATGCTGGAACCCTACCAAAGTGCAACCGATGTAACTTACACCACAATGGTCAATGCCCTCTGAAGTGTCGAAGGTGTCAAAAATTGGGTCATCAAGAGATGGATTGTGGAGTCAAACTTCCAGGCACTGGTGATAACCACTTGCGGAATGTGACCTGCTATGGCTGTGGTGAGAAAGGACACCTCAGACACATGTGTCCAAAGGGAAGGAACCAGCAGAACGAGGGAGCTCGTGCGAGAGCTTACGTGGTGGTTGAAAATCCACAACAGAATCCGAATGTGGTCACGGGTACGTTTTTACTTAATGATCATTATGCAAGTGTCTTATTTGATTCGGGTGCTGAGAGAAGTTTTGTGTCCATTGAGTTTACTCCTTTCATTGATATTGCCCCGGCTGCTTTAAACACTAATTACGAAGTAGAGTTAGCAGATGGGAAGATTGTTAGTACCAATACCGTTTTGTGTGGTTGCACCTTAGCCCTGTTTAGCCACATGTTCAAAATAGACTTGTTACCAACTCGATTAGGTAGTTTCGATGTTATCGTTGGAATGGATTGGTTGTCGTACCACCGAGCTGTCATAGTTTGTTATGAGAAGACTGTCCGTATTCCCCTTCCGAATGGTGAGATACTTGAAATCCACGGTAGATAACCGGAAAATGGATCTGATAATCACTTTACTTTCGTGTATCAAGTTGAAATGAGAAAAGGCTTAATGACATTCGTACTGTTCGTGACTTCCCTGAAGTATTTCCGGATGATTTGACAGGTCTACCTCCCGTGCGTGAAATAGAATTTCGCATTGACCTAATTCCAGGCTCGTTGCCAGTTGTAAAGTCACCCTACCGTCTAGCACCTTCCGAAATGCAGGAATTGTCAAATCAACTAAAAGAGCTACAAGAGAAAGGTTTTATTCGACCAAGTCATTCACCATGGGGAGCACCTGTGCTATTTGTCAAGAAGAAAGACGGTGCTTTAAGAATGTGTATTGACTACAGAGAATTAAATAAGTTGACAATTAAGAACCGCTATCCTCTCCCCAGAATTGATGATTTGTTTGACCAATTACAAGGTGCGTGTTGTTTTTCCAAGATAGATCTTCGTTCGGGATATCATCAGTTAAGAGTTAGAGATGAAGATATACCAAAGACCGCATTTAGAACACGTTATGGGCACTTTGAGTTCACAGTCATGCCATTTGGGCTGACGAATGCACCAGCAATATTTATGGACTTAATGAACCGTGTCTGCAAGCCGTATTTAGACAAATTCGTAATTGTGTTCATTGACGACATATTAATCTACTCAAAGTCCGAAGAAGAACATGAACTCCATTTGAAGACAATCTTAGACTTACTCAAAAAGGAGAAGTTATACGCCAAATTTTCAAAGTGTGAATTTTGGTTGAAAGAAGTTCAGTTCCTAGGTCACGTGGTCAACCGTGACGGTATCCACGTGGATCCTAGCAAGGTTGACTCGGTCAAGAACTGGAAGACCCCTGAATCGCCAACTGAGATCCGTTCATTTTTAGGATTGGCGGGTTACTACCGAAGGTTTATCGAAAATTTCTCTAAGATCGCCAAGCCTCTTACCCAGTTGACTCAAAAGAATAAAGCATATGTGTGGGGCGAAGAACAAGAAGAAGCCTTCCGTATTCTTAAAGAGAAGTTATGTAATGCTCCTGTGTTAGCACTCCCCGATGGACCAAACGACTTTTTGGTTTATTGTGATGCGTCAAAACAAGGTTTTGGGAGCGTGCTGATGCAGCGGGGCAAAGTGATAGCGTATGCGTCAAGACAGTTGAAGAAGCATGAGAAAAATTATACCACCCATGACCTGGAATTGGGTGCGGTGGTGTTCGCTCTTAAAATCTAGAGACATTATCTTTATGGGACGAAAAGTGTTATCTACACTGACCACAAGAGTCTCCAGTACATATTTGACCAGAAAGATTTAAATATGCGCCAAAGGCGTTGGATCGAGCTACTCAGTTCATACAACTAGTGTGAGAATCAAATACCACCCGGCAAGGCGAACGGAAGAAACTGCCCAAATTCATTACATGGGCAGTTCAAAAGAAAGGATCGTAAATATCCAACTCTTATGTTAGAAGCTGTTGCGGATCAAAAGTTGTGGATTTGGCCGACAGTATTTATCGTGCATGGTCTACGTTTATCAAAACGTTTTCTATTGCAAGGGATGAAAAAACGTTGAAGTTTAAAAGAGTTTAAGAAAGTGCTTGGAAAGATATTGAATGAGCTTTCGGAGTCCTACAAGGTCGTTGGGGAATTATATGACAACCCGCTCGTGCTTACCAAATCAACACGCTGAAAAGAATTAGAAATTATAAAAATGCAACATGTGACAATTATGAAAATTATGTAAGATTAAAATACTTTATATTATGTAAGAAAAAGAATTAATAATTATGTATATATATGTTTGCCGAAAATATTAATAATAATGTATTTATATAATGCAAATTAAATATAAAATAAAATAGGATAAATACAAAATAATTATGCAAATGATAAAATCTGATTTAATCCTATTTGAAAGCCCAAAATTCGGCCTAATATCCCATTATAACTCTTTTATGATTTTATTTGTTAAATCCTAAAATGAAAAACAACCGAAAACCCTAAAATCAAAATGGCGGCACAAAATATTTTTCCAGGGCAAGCACGATTTTTCTAGGGTGTTTAGAAGGTCAAGGAAGGTGGGAAAAATATTGGAAAGATTGTTTAAAGCTTGGTTCGATCGTGGTATCGTTTTTGTTCGAATAAACCAACCGAATAGCATAAATTCATAAAATCACCAAGGATCATCAAAGGTATTTTTGTATCTCATTTTTCATCATATTAATTCGTTCTATGCATGAGAAAAATTATCATGCATGTTATTTTGATTTTATAAATTAGATCATATTCGAAACCCTAATGTTTAGTTAATTATGAAATCGGCTTAAAAACTATTTTTACATTTTATTTTATATTTTTATAGGGTTTTTTATATCATATATGACTCAGATAAATTGTTGGAAAAATTTATAAGTGATTCGAATAATTATTGGGGATTTACTTGTGTTTGCCGATTTCGAAAATAAGGAAAAAGGAAAGAATAAAATTAGGATTATGGTTTTGATAATTTTTCCAGGAACATTTAAAGTCAATGATTGGGAAATAATTATGTTTGTGATTGGAAAAAAAATTCAATTAGGGTTTTAGTGATTTAATTGTTACCCGATTTGCTATTTAAAAGTATAAGGACTTGTTTTGTAATTTCTGAAACTATGAGTTCTGTTTTAGACATGTTATTATACTTAGTATATTCTGTATAAAATAAGTTGGGGGTATAAAATGTCATATTGATATTATTTTGGATTAAAATGGTTAATTACATATAATAAGTAATTAGAAGCTAATTAATTAAAAATGAGGGACTGAAATTGTAAATTTTGAAAAGTGGAAGGTTTGGTTAGTATTTAATGTATAAATTATGATTTTGTCATATTTGAATCTAAAAGGGCTTGTTTTGTAATTATGAATAATTAAAGATAATGTTTAAATAATTAATAAACCAAAAGGACTAAATATGTAAATTGTGTAAATTAAGGGTTTGACTTGTAAATACATAAAATGGAAGGTATAATCTGAATAAAATGTGAAACTTTGATATTTACGCTTTTAACCTTGAAAATTGTTGATTTTGCATATTAAACCCTAAAATATGGAAAATTGTCATATTTAACCCTAAACTTGTAAAGTTGACATATTAAGTCCCTAAGCTATTCAAAATACTTAATAGAATCTCAAATGATGAATATTACCAATTTTGGAAACTTACTAAAAATGGAAAGTTACTAAAAATAGAAAGTTACTAAAAATGGAAAGTTACTAATTTTGGAAAGTTACTAAAAATAGAAAGTTACTAAAAATGGAAAGTTACTAATTATGGAAAGTTACTAAAAATGGAAAGTTACTAATTATGGAAAGTTACTAAAAATGGAAAGTTACTAATTATAGAAAGTTACTAAAAATGGAAAGTTTCTAAAAATGGAACCTCAAAGTGGTTCAAACCTACATATCCTTGTGGGGGGGTCCGTCGTCACTTCAGTTAAGTGTCTTAGGGACACTTGTAAACTGACATTTTGCATGTTGTCATTCCTTTTAAAAACCACTCCTTCAATACTTCTTCCGACAAATTCAAAAAAAAAAAAACTTTAACCACTCTCTTTTGTTCCTCAATATTGCCGATCTAAATAATCCTTCCAAACACCATCAATCCATATTTTTTTTCTCTTGTTTTGAAAATATTTGAAAAGATTTACGGTTTCAAAGATATTTGCTATTATAATTTATTCATGGGTTAAATTCACTTCAAACAACTACAAGACACATATTTCTTGGGTCAAAGATGAAGATGTATATGGATTCTTGCACATATTTCAGAGGGTTTTGTGTTGTTAATTTTATTTGATCTTACCCCATTGTGAGGTGTATTTGTTCTGTTAAGTGCTTGTTTGATCGCTCTTGTAATGTGTTTTATGTAATAGTTGGCATTGTGTTATATAATGTAGTCTTATTTGTCGAGAATAGCCATGGGGTAATAAGAGTACTTGAATTTTTATCGTGGCTGTGGTGATCACATTTTGAAGGGGGGAATTTTGGAGAGATTTTGAGAGTTGTTGGGAGGTATATGATAGAGTTGAGCAGCGTGAGAATAGATGTCGTGTTGTAAGAGGAGTGTTTGTAGTGATAGCTTTTCGCGGGTCAGTGAGGAAAAGAATGTTGAGAAGTTGAAGGGGGTTTAAAGCTTAATCGCGCGATTTTTGTGGATCTGAGATAGAGAGATTATGCTAGTTCGTAGTCGGTGTGCGTTCGATGTAGTAAGTCTCAAATAATTGTTTGAATGAACTGTACTGTTGTGGTATAGTGGGTATTAATTGATGAGGAGGTTCGATCCAAGTCTTCACGCTCTGTATTCGATAGACCAGAAGGCCAAAGGGCCTGGGAGACTTATTGATAGCGGGAGAAGAGTTGTACGTGCGAAAGATCAGGTTTGAGAATAAAGATGCAACGTTGTTCGCGTAGATTCAAGTTGTATATATGTTGACTAAAAAGTATTATGTTGGTGTGATCAGAGGTTTTCATTTGGCCATATTTGGGTCGCACTTTGTTTCGCGATTTGGTGAGTTCCGTTGTGAGCCTTGTTCTCGCGGCGCTCAAAACACGCTGAAAGTTTGTCTCGGAATGACGTTTTGCTTAAAATCTTCTTTTGGTGCAAAGGCACGAATGAAACTGTTGATATAGCGTGGGTCGCGGAAAGAGAACCAATATGGTTCTAAAGACTTGCTGCTCTGTTTTGTGTATTCTGATAAAATAGTAAAGTAGGTTGTAGTGCAGAACTAGAGATTCTGAAAAAGGGTAATTTGGTCATTTTCTGATCGAGAGATCTTCGAAGTCATCTGGTGCCGCGACAGCCAGAAAAGCACTGAGATAATTGTCGCGAAATGAGACGTTTGTTTCGTATGTATACAATCTAGTAGATTGCGGGTAGGAAGTCGAGTCTGGTGTGAAAATGTTTTTTTTGAGTCGGGGTCTCGCTGTGTTTCGTAACGGTGTTAGATTGTCAGATTCTTGAGTATTGGATAATTTTATAATTAAAGAATAAGTAGTCACATTGACGAATGTTTTATAGATTTAAGGTGTTACAGTTTGTGTTTTACGCAAATTTGAATTACGGATGGTAAAAAATAGTAGTGGCGTAGAGAAACTGGAAGAATTGTTGTATCGCATATTAATGAATTAAGTTCTGTCTCATTACTTGTTCTCTGTCTAGATTGTCTTACTATTTGATAATGGGTCTCAAATGGGTAATATTCATTAAAATTACATATTAGTGCATGCCATGGCTCCTATGGTCACACACTATATGATTGTTAATTACTTTTACGTTACGATTTATACTTTATCGTTTAAGAGCACCTTCATCTTTTAGGTGATACTTAGCGGCCTTTTGCTTGATCTCGATCTCGTTACTTTGGACTTTATTACTCTTTGGTGAGTTCTAGCCCCTTTTTCTACCATTCTACTTGTTTTTATAAATTCTAAAGGGGTGAGAGTACATGTTTGCTTGCACCTTTGGACACTAAGTACTTTCAAAATTGTATGCTATCCAGACTGGTTGCTTGAATATTTTTGCCTATGTTATCTCAATGCCAATTTAAGTCCCTTTTTCCTATCATGAAAACGTTAAATTACTAGTGTAGTAAGCGGAATGTTGTGGGTAGATCATATCGGGGATGACAATCCCCACTTACTTTTGGGTCACAAGTTGATCATGATGCATTGGAACATGTTGATAAAATTCATAGAATGTTTGCATGCATTTATATATTAAGGGCAGACGCTTAAAGTTTCGGGTGTCATGAGCTTAGTGCACTAGAATACAATTATATCTTTTAGACTTGGGAATTTGTTTCTCTTGTCTACCAATAATAATCTTGTTTCCATGCTTTATTTATGTTGGTTTACTATGAGATTTCATCTCTAACAAAATTTTGTTGAGAGACATAATGTTAGCATGTTGTGTAATGTCTCAGAAAGGTTCTCGCAAAGGTGTTGAAAGTTGCTATGGATGGGTGTCTTGCTAGGGGGGGCGAGAGCCCGTGTGGCGTGAACGGGTATCATGGAAGTTGGAGTTAGAGTGGTTTTTCTCTTGTAAGTAGAATTCGATGCGTAACGCTTTGTAAACTTGTTTCTCTCAATACGAATTGATCATACTTTTGAGAATAAGACTATGTGTTATTTACTTTTATGTCACATTGTAAACTGTTGGAGGACCGCGATCGACTAAACTCTGTCGGCTTTTGTGAAATGATGACTGAATAACTTTTAAATATTAATTAAAATGACGTCTGTTCTTGTGCAGACGTTATTCCTTTATTGTTGTTGTGTGCTATGAGATGTCGCACCCCAATGCTACCTAGTTCGGCGCTGTCTTGTCTGAATTTGGGTGGGTGTGAGCATCGGATTACTACCTATTACTTGTTGTTGTGCTATGACGTCGCACCCCAATGCTACCTGTTCCGCTGCTTGTCTGATTTTGGGGGTGTGACATAGGTTAACACATATTAAATAAGGAAAGCGTACCTTTTGCGATTATTCTTGAATACAATAAGCGTCTAAAATAAAACGCCTCTATGGTTGCTCACACAAACACGTCAAGCAAGTATGTAAGAAATTGTTAGTCTTCTCTTCACGATCAAACACCAAGTGTAATATATCAAAACCAAACGCACGCCTTGCGTTCCCTTTTGAAGTCGAACCAATATAACAAACCCTAATTAGGGTTTATATTAATCAAACCCTAATTCGTCACTCTTTGAGGAATCACCAATTAACCACCACGTGTATCTTGAATTAGTCAAGCATGGAGATCAAGTAAAAGTGGAAAACCAAAACCCTAAAAGGCGTTTGGTTGAATTCGGTTGTAGGAGAGAACCGAAATTCCTATAGGAATTTGGTTAGGGTTTTAGGAGAAGGGAGAGAGCACCAAAACGTTAGGTGTTTAGAGAATGAAGGATATGGGGTGTGTTTATATAGGCACCCCAATACCCTAAAACTTGTAGGAAAAGATTAGTATAATTACTATAATTAAAACCAAATCTTCCTCCTTCCTTTTCTCTCTTCTATAACCGGCCACAAACACCCATAAGGTTTGAGTTTTGTCCAGTTTAGTCCATTGCTTCTATATTTAGAATATATTACATAATTAATTAAATAAGTAATTGATTAAATAACTATTTAAATATAAACCGTGAAGTAAACCATACTCTTCGTATTTAACGTGTGTGCCCCAATAGGCTCACGTATTTCTAACGTATAACTTGCGGAACCGACCACCATATTCCAACAGCTCCCACTTGGGAGTCGGAGTAGCAGCCTCACATATATACTGATAATTGGCAATGTCTAGCAAACACACACAATTACCTTTAGATTAGAAATACTTAAGATAAAAGTTTCAAGAACAATCTCAGCTTTCAATGGTCATGTATTAACTTTCTATATAATCATCCCTTTGTTCAGATACCGTTAAACCATAGATATGGATCCTAACTCATTCCATACAGTTTAACATTTTAGTTTCTCGTTATAGAAATAATTCAGATAGTCCAAATGTAATCAAGAATCATCTTGGATTACCCTTTGGGAACGACCATTCATTTATCTGATTAAATCTGGAGAAGGGCCCAATGGTATCATTCTGCACATATAATGTGGATGAACAAATCCTTTATTGACTACAAGTGTTGTGGATGCTGCTTCACGTACACTCCGAAAAATAGCTTTTATAACTACCATATTACAGGACAACGTTTGGCTATAGTTACAAAAGTGATATCCACACATACAGAACTTGCTTGTATCTCAAGTCTAAGGATAATTATTTAGCCATTTTTGATATTTACTCATGACAAGGATCCAAAAGTAAATTTCGAAAGTTAGGGTATCCAATATGCATCCTGGTTTCGGTGATGAGTATAGTATATATCTCTATAGTGCAAACTTTCACCAACCAAGATATCGTAAGTAATTAATCACTTAGGAAAGTAATTAATACACGGGTCGTAAATTCCTCGAAGAAGTCGTGAATTGAGATTTGGGAATAATTCGGATTCGAGTTAAGAATGTATAAAGGATTTTTGAACTTTGGATTACACTACAAATATAATAGCATGAACTAAAAACAATTAACTAGCACGAAATTTAAATGCACGAAAATTAAAAACGTGAGCTAAAACTAGAATTAAAAATCTAAGGCACTACTTTTAACAAATTTAATACCTAAAAATCACAAATTTAAAAAGAAAATTTTAGGAAAAAGATTTAGAATTTTTAAGCTATTTTTGAATTTAATATGAATTTTTAAAGAAAAATGAATATTAAAAATACACTTTTTCTAAAAATTATCACTAAAATTCTACTTATATTTTTCAAAAATACTAGATTTAAAAAGAAAATTTTCACAAAAAGAATTAAAAATTTTCAACTATTTTTCTATTTTCTATGATTTATTTAAGAAAAAGAAATTATCTAAAACCTATTTTAATTCCTAGAAAATACAAATTTAATTGGAAAAATAAAGAAAAATGCTTTTTATCTACTAAAAAGGTGCAGAAATTTAATGGAACAAAAATGCCCAAATTTTATAACCTAATTGAACCCTAATTTTATCAATTAAAAACTAAACCCTAATTTATAAAAACTAATTTCAAAAATATTAAAACTATTTATTAAACCTAAAAGACTAGGGTAGAAAATGTAAAGAAAGAAAGTAAAGGGTAGGCGGGGTAACTGTGATGAATTTACACTTATATGAAAACGGGTAACCCTAAACTATTGAAAAAGTACAAAACAGACCCTACAATATGCTTATTTTTGGCTTATCTAAAAAGTGGAAATAAGCAAAAACTTAAAACTAAAAAGTTGGACTTGGGCTTATTCTCTACAACTTTAACAAAGGCACTTTTGACTTTTAACAACAGAATAAGCTAGAAATTAAGCAATTGAATCTGCACAACAGAAACTAGGCCTTAACTAACGTTTTAAGAATTTGGCTTATTCCTAGCTTATTTCTAGATGAGAATGAAAACCAAAAGTAGATAAATGGAGCTCAAGATGTGTACTAGGGATATCTAGAAAGAAGTAAGCTAAGTATTAACAAGATTAACAAAGAATTTGCTATCAAAAAGTGCAAGGTTCAGGCTTAAAACTGAGATTAAGCTAATCCTAATAAGCTATCAAGCTTATTTCTTAATCCTGAAAACTTAAACTTTGAAAATAAGCTAATCTATGGATATAGAATACACCTAGATAAAAGAATTTAGGAATGAAAAGCTAGAAAATAGAAATCAAAAGATAATAAGCTAAAAGTCTCAGCTATTGCTAACAACACTTTTACAAGAAAATTTAAGCTAGACCAAAGCTTGGAAATGAAATTTAAAAGATTATTAATACTAAGCTAGTGGAGTATAATGAAAATGCTTAATACTAGATTCTAACTCCTACTTATGAATGCTAAAAAGCAACTAGAAAATGAATGAGCAACAACAGTTAATACTGTTGTTGCTGATGCAATTGACCAAGGGATTAAATGCAGGCTAAACTCCTAAATGAGAACTCATATACTAACTATCTAAATGTATCTAATCTATATCGACCATACTTTAAACAATAGAAAGCTGTGAAACTCTAAATTCTTAAATCATTTGCACCTTTAAAACTGCCCTGGTGCTAGTAGTGTCTTCCTATTTTAACTCTAAAATGCCTAGCTTATTAATAAGAAATAGCTAGTTTATCAGCTAGCTATTACTATTTATCTGATTGTTTCTAAATCGTAAAATTTTTCCAACTAAGTTTGACTTTAAAAGTCAATTGCACCTTATTCCAAACACTAGTTAAGAAATTCTGTCTAAACTAAATTTTACTTAAAATCTATTTTAAACCTAAAACTTTTGAAACCTTATAGCTACTTACACTTAAACTAACCTAATAAAGCTATCTAAGAACTAAAAGCTACAGCTTATCAAGAAGAATAAGCTAGTTACTCTTCTAGCTTATTCTACTAATAAGGACAGTTTTAAAGGAAATGAAAGCTAAATGGATTCTATCTACAATTACTTAAAGCATTTGCTTATCTAAACTAACTAAGCAATATTAAGCATGATTAAACACAATCAAAGACAATATAATAAGCTAAAGTATTAAGCTATAAATGCTGAAAGTTTAAAACATGAATTTAAACCTGTGAATGTAGACTCTGAACCTAGGTCACTCTTTTTGAGTGAGTGACCTTAAATCATAAACCTATATGGCTCCTAGCCTCTAAACCTTTAAGCTTTTAAGCTTAATAAGCTATATGTAGCTTATTACTCCTTGTTGCTTCCAAATTGAATGAATTATGAATTCAAATGAAAGATATTGAGCACTAATGAACAAAGACAGTATATAAAAGCTTTTAACAAGTGTTGAACAACTTTTGAACTTAAGAAAATGTAATAAGCTACAATGAGCTTTTTACAAGCTTATTTGATAAAAACAGCTTATTTCATGAAAATTTGAAAATGTAAAAAACTGAATTATTTTTATTGCTTAAAAACAAAGAGTACAAGTGAAGAAACAACGATTACAACTAATTTGAAGAATCTAAAAAGCTTAATTCGATGAACAGTACAAAATAAGAAAAATTACAAATAAAACTAAAATTAAAAACACACTAACTACTCCCTCTTAACTAACTATGAACCTGTATTTATAGCTGAGAGATGATGAGAGGATGAGACAGACACCCATTCCTAGCCCTTGGATCTTTGTAAACTTGATTTTCAGCCGTTGATGATGATCGATGAGGTGTTTGGGCCAATAGGCTGCTGACACGTGGGCGTGGTGGTGTTAAGTGTGGAGGAGCGGGGAAGGTTTTGGGGAAGATTGGGTTTGCTTGGGTATTTGGGCGGGAAAGTCTGTTAGATGGTGGTTATAAGGAATTAAGCCCGCGTGTGGTTTTAAATCTTTGGCCTATTGACATAAATGGTCCTTGCGTTTCATTTCCTTCATTATAGTGTAAAAACAACTTTGAAAATTAACACTTACGGCCCTTGTAGTTGATAACTTCTATTTTCCCTTTTAAAAACAACTTTTAACTTTTGCAATCTTGGTCCTTTGACTTCCATTTGGCTTTCTTTCCTTGTATCGGGCTGATCCGGCTTTGATTGATTTGGCTTCCATTCATCACTTGTACTTGTCTTTTCCGTTCCTTGTCGGTTTTTTTTGTCGTTTTTTGCTTCCTTTTGTCTTTACATATCAAATCCTGCACAATAGACACAAAAGCGCACAAATTTCTATCCTTTTGGCATTATTTGGCTTTTATTTGGCAAAATCCCGGGTATTTAATATATACAATTAAGCACTTATCACATCCCTTGTGAATACATATGAGTTTGGCGGGAACAATCCGTATATTCAAAGAATATTACCAACACTCGCATTTGCCTTGCATAACAATATTCCCATATTGTTAACCGACAATGGACATATTTAGAATGATAAAATCATTCAAGGATTAAACATGCAAATATAGGATAACAATTTTTATATGTATGAATAACAAATACCACGTATCTTCATTCATCAGAAAATAAAATTTGTCTTACAATCCCAATTATCCAAATACTAAAACAGATATGCATGAAACTAATTTAGCAAGTTGAACTCTAATGTTTCCAACATTCTCAACTCTTTCTTTACAAGACTTCTAAATAGTTATCTGAGTAAACTTTCTGAATACTTGTTTCAAATTCACAAATTTGTGAAGGATTTGAATGATATGATGAGTGTCGTATGTATATTTGCATACTATTGCAAGTATCATAGTATGGAAATGTGACAGTTGCTTTAATGGGGTATTTGAAGTCAACAACATACCCTATCTCACCATTCATCTTAGCAGATTCTTAAAATGAAAAGTATTCACATTCTTAATGTAATAATGCAATGATGCCCTTAGCTAAGCATATCTAGTTAGTAGATTTATCATAAAAGATGAAATCCTACTTTAACTAGGATTGATTATTCTCTAGCATCGTGTGTACACAAACAATATTATGCCTTATATAATTCGTAAATATTTGTTTTAACATTCATCTAAAAAAAAAAATATTCCAAACTCTCAATTAGATACTGTGTTGTTAGCTCCTAGCTCTTGTGCAAACGTCACAACAGTCTCATACACAATATAAGATATACATGATGAATCCTTTGTTAAAAACACAAGGTTTCCATCCATGTATTAAATTATCTCAAGTGAAATATATCATTTAAGACTTGCTTCAATGATGTATTGCATTGTGTTGGACTTTATTTTCGCATATGTTTATCTCATTAGACATTTATTCCAAGGTCGTTTGTTTTATTTCCTAAATTCCCAAGTGAAGTTTTTCATTCCAATCTGAAGGTATATAATATCTAGCTTTGATGGAATGATGCTTTCAATATGTTACACAACATTTGAATTCTAAGGAAAAACATAGTGCTCCCATTAGATGTCAGGTGTACTCAGGAGTTATCTTAATTTGATCAGAAACCATATTGTGATTAAATTTAAGATCTCAGCTCCTAGATGCATGATTCAATCCACAGTTAGATTCTATTATCTTGTATACTTTATAAAGATTATTTTAAACTCATAACCCCTTTTGATTACATACCGTCCTCGCAAAAGGTAATCATAAAGAAAAGAGTTATAAAACTTAATTATCATATTACAAATATAGACTCATAACCCTTTTGATTACACATCGTCCTCGCAAGGTAATCATTAAAGAAAGAGTTATGATCCTTAATTTGCCATATTGCAGATTCAAGAAATCCTGTATGACAATTAGTTATCTTTATATAATTAATGCGTGTAGAAAAGAAAGATTTAATCATAATCAATTGCTTGAGTAAGATTAAAAACTCTTATCATCAGTCAGACATTAATATGTATACAATCTCGTCCTTATGAGTCTTTCTTCAAAAGAAACTCATTCTCACCTCTCAGTTTAACTATTTGGCAAAAGATCAATCAAGCTTAAAACTTTGACTACCTTTTAAGGACTGCATCTTGTCATTCATAATTTTAAGATATTTATCAGATTCAAGATGTGATAATTTATCTTATTAGTTAGCAGGCTAATTATGACCATCTAACTAATATTCCTCAGTATTGATATTAAAATATCAATCAAGTGATGAGGCATCCATGCGGATTTATGAATGAGAGTTACATTATACTTTGGTTTGACATTTTCATGTTTAACCTTAGTATGACATTTACAAGTGGATTTAAAAGGTAACGTATTTTGTTCTTGAATCACTTCAAGATTTGTAGATGCTCCCACTTACTTTTGTAAGTAGAGAAAATTCTCTAAATACTAAGTATTTAAGCAACAATGAATTGTTCTTAATTAGGAAACACAAGACACATATTAAGTTCTCATATCTAGTTTGTTAATAATATGCTTCATAAGATTTTAACAAATTTTAGAACTTTAATCAAGACAGAATGGGATTCCTTCGAAGAGCCCTAATTAGGGTTTATAGCAAAACCCTAATTCTTATATCACCCTTTAACCGAAAACCGTAGCAAAGGTTTGTGTTACGTCGAGCTAGGAGGAACACCAAAACTATAATCTTCAAGCTAGGAAATGTAGAAAAATCGAAAACCCAAAATGTTTTAGGGTTCGATTGGTTTGAGTGGAAAAACCAAAAATCCCTAAGGGTTTAGGGGTTTCAGTCGTGGGTTGTCTTGAATACCTTCTAGGTTTGAACTATATTGAGTGTATCCATGACACACACAATTTTCTAACCTTGATTGATTTTGGAGGTAGAGCAATTAAAGCTATCATGAATCAAACAATATGAATATAGTTTGTTTCAACCTATTAGACATACCATAAAAATGTGGTATTATAAGTATTGGAATTGTGAGACTTTATCAGAATTCCATAGATAACTTAATTCTCTTTGGATCAAATACTTGTCAATTGGATCGAGCCAAATTGCATATTCAGTATTTTCGAACCAAGTGCATGCTTTAGTGTATATTTCTTGAATAATGCAAGAACCATATGTTCACGTGTTCACAAGAAGACAGAACTGTTCAAGAATTATATGTTCATGTGTTTACAAGAAAACAGAACATGTCAAGTATACATTATAAGTCTTTGAATAATTCAAGGACCTCATGTTTATGTATTTACAAGAAGACATAACAATTTTACTACATACTTTATGTTATAAGTCATTGATTAATTCAAGGAATTTCTAATTATGTCTTAACTAGAAAACATAATTATAGTAACTAAAGTAGTTATGAACACAATCTCTTGAGTTCAATAGTAATTTCAAGTTAATTTCATACTTCAAAATTATGATTATTATTATTTAACCACAATTAAATTGACTAAAACATGTAGTCAAAATGTTGAATTAGCTTTACATTATATCATGACTTTTGAATTTAATAGGGCAACAAACATCTTGTATGTTTAAGTCCTAGTAGATTTATTAGTTTTCTTACCTTGCGGTCAAGAGAAACCAATAATATGTTTTTCCTTGCACACACTTTGAGATTTTTCCCACTTGTGTAAGGTACAACATCATATTATGAAGACAAACAACACAACATGTGTAAATAATATGATGATGTCATAGATATTGCAAGTAGATTTAGAACCATAACATTTAATAAGGAATTATGGATTATTATTCTATAGATAACGTTTCAGAAAGCGACATCGAAAAAGCATCTGGTTATCCATAAAATAAAATGCAATTTTCCTTTAAGCAATGGTTGTTTATATTCGGAAAGTAATGAATTGTTTCAAAGCAGGTTCGAAATAATATGGGTGACTAACAAGGAAATAAATCTCGTAGCTCCTACTGAAATTTACAACATTACATGAATGTCATTTCAGTAATAAAAACGCAATGCTCCCACTGGATTTTTAAGATTGTAAGTGTTACATCACCAGTAGAAAGCAAGTAGCAATTTATTAACTTTCCTTTTCTCTTAGAATGCCTATAAGTAGCAATGTACTTAGGTATTGAATAGAGTATATAAAGTTATATTTTGTAAATGAGAGAATAGCCATTTATGCTTTCATTTAACTTGAATATAAGCATGCATTCCTCCTTTATCGCCTACATAGCCACAATGGTATTTAGCACTTTAAGGAATAATGTGAGTCCAAGAAAAAACATATAGCAAATATGCTAGTAATTTTTTTTTCTCGCTACGGTTTAAACTCATACATTGTGACAAGTGCAAGATGTCATTTATTTTGGTAGCTATAAACAAAATGTTTTCTATGTACACAAAATATTTTATCGTTCAATTATTTCATGACCGAAAAAGGGTAATGAAAGATCGTAAGTGAGTTTAAATATAATTGAGGAAAAATTCAATTATAACCCTATCTTAGTTTTGTCAACTAAGGAGAAAAGATAGGAGTTAGTCTTACTCTTCTTACCAGGAAAAGAGACTATGTTTGTCTTTTCTAAGAAAAAAACAAACTTTTCTTTACGAATTATGTTGCAGCAACACAATTAATCAGAACATAGAAAGTTCAATTTTAGTATTTTCGATAATTAAATTCTTAATAGAATTAACTACCCAATTAATTACTAATTAAGACTAAGATCCAACTTGACCTCCCACTTATTACCAGAGGTCTGACCAGTGAGTAAACAAGTAGGGCAAGTGGTAAGCAACGATTGCTAATTGCATAAAAATGCAACTCTTAGACTTATAAGACTGATCAAGACATTAATCGACAAGTAATAATGTCAAGAGCATGTTTAGTTCTCATCTTATGCCTCGGGTCCAAGGTCTGACCAAGCATACTCGAATTAAGTCAACCAAGCAAGAACGTACAAAAATTGCCAGAGGTCTGACCAGTGAGCAAAATTCGCCATGGGTTGGAATGACCCTAAGGTCTGACCAAAGAGGCCAAGCCAAATGCACGCGTTCCTGGTTGGCTGGCATAGACATAAAATTTAACATATTAGGGTATACACATAAAGTGATAAAATGGCGTGTACAAAAAAGCATGCAAACAACTTTGTAGCACTAATTTTAAAAAACCTTTGATAATGACATTGTAGTGACATGCCATAGTTCACGGTAACTCCAATCGAACGCACAAAGAAGCGGAGAATCAGGTCAGCACGAAGCGTATTAAAAACCTGAGTTCTTTAGGAATGTTGACCACTCCACCTTAAACTTCTCTTATAGTTTGTTCTAGTAGATGAGACATACTTCCCATGAGTCCATAGCATCCAGTTTTTAAATTATTGAAAAACATGTTTCATAGTTTTAGGTCTTTTAATGTTATAAAAACATATTTTCCACAAAACACATAGCATGTCACAATAAATATGTTTTAGGCGTGTAGAATTAAAGACCGATTTAATGTCATCTTCCATTAGTTATTAGTCCGTATTCTATTTCTTTAGGTATGTAAGCTTGTAAAATAGTAAACAAATAAGCATGTATGAACATAATAAATAAAATAACATTAAATAAAAACAAGTAACAAGTAATAATCCGAGTTCTCTACGAGTCTTCCCCAATTGGATAACCATAAGACCCTCACTAGGTTTTCATCAAGTGCCTAGATCGCCCCATTCATCACAAATTAATGTGATTGAGTAGGTCTTATAGCCGGAATTTAGGAAACAAATCAAACTAACAATTTAGAAAGATCTAGTATTCATAAAAATTAAAACTATTTAGTTTCAAAAAATAAAATATTTACAAGATCTTTTAAATAATTACAAAGATTTTATATATTCCTAAATAAACAAATTAAAAGAAGAAACAAATATAGCTAAATTAACAATTAATTATATTCCTCTTTTAATTATCTATTAACTATTAATAATTTACATGCAAGAACTCCATTGATAGGCATGCCCATACAGTTATGTAATGAGAGATACATTTACTGTGTTTGACATTTTCAAAGTATAACCGTTAGAGATGACAATCAACAGTGAATTCAGAAGGTTGTGTATTTTGTTCTTGAATATCTTCAAGATTTGTAGATGCTCCCACTTACTTTTGTAAGTAGAGATTATTCTCTAAATACTAAGTGTTTAAGCAATGATAAATTTTGTTCTTAACTGGGAAATACAAAATACATTTTAAGTTCTCATCTCTAGCTTGTTAATAATATGCTTCACAAGATATTAACAAATTTTAGAACTTTAATCAAGACATAATGGGATTCATCCCAATCCATTAATAGATAATGTCTTGAATACCTTCTAGGTTTGAACTATATTGAGTGCATCCATGACACACAACAAATTTCTAACCTTGATAGATTTTGGAGGTAGAGCAATTATAAATTATCATAACTTAAAACAATACGAATATAGATTCGGTTTTCAACACATAGACATACCATGATAGTGTGTATTCAATGAGTATTGGAATAGTAGAACTGCTATCAGAAGTTCCTTATATAACGATAATTCCCTTTGGATCAAATACTTTGACAATTGTGGTCAAGCCCAATTTGAATACACATATAAACAACCAAGTGCATGCTATAATGTTATATTAATGAATAAGAACATTAACTCCCTGTTCATCTACGTGTTCAAAAGAAGACAGCACCGTCAAGAATTCTTTGATCATGTGATTTACAAGAAAACAAAACATGTCAAGTATAACCATTTTATGTCGTTAAATTATTCATGTACCTTATGTTATATTGATAACATGAAGACATAACAATGTACTACATACTATATGTTGATAAATATTGATTAATTCAAGGACTTTGAAAATTACCGTCTTAACACGTAAACATAATTAATAAACGTAACTAAAGTAATCATGAACTAAAACTCTTGAGTTTAATGTAAGTTTCAATTAATTCCTACTTCATAAACATGATATATATAATTAAACCATAATTATTTATGACTAAACAAATAAGTCAATAATTTAAAAAAAAAAAAAAAAAAGAAAAAAAAATAAAAAAAAAAGCAAAAAAAAAAAAAAAGAAGTATCTATTATAATATATCTTGACATTTAAATGTAATATGGCAACAAACAACTTAATGTTAAATCCATAGTAGATTTACTATTTTCTTACCTTGCGGTCCCAAGAGAACCAATTAATCATATTAAGAATATTTGTTTCCCTTAGCAACACACTTAGGACTCTCGCCACTTGTGTGTATGGGCAACAATATTTAAAACAATACGAGGAGCGCTCGTTTGTATAAACAATATGATAGTGTCATAGATATTACAAGTAGATTTCAAACCATAATGTTTAATAAGGAGTTGTGGATTATTATTCGATAGATAAAGTTTCAGAAAGCAACATCGGAAAGGCAACATGTTATCTTATAAAATAAAATGCAATTTTCCTTAAAACCATGGTTCATATACGGAAAGTAATGACATTATTTCAAAGCAAGCTTAGAAATAATATGGGTAACTAACTAGGAATATAGAATCTTGAAGTTTTTTTTCTCCACTGAAATTGACAACCTTATATTAATGTTATTTCCATTATAAAACGCAAAGCTCTCACTGGCTTTGTCAAACATTGTAAGTTTCATCACAATAGAAAGCAAATAGCTGATTTATTAACTTTCCTACTCTCTTAGAAGCTACAGTAGCAATGGTAATTAGTATTGTAAAAAAAAAAAGAAAACAGAGTAAATGAAGTTCTACGTAGGTAGATGCGGGACTTAGCCATCATTATTCATTAACTTAAAATTTAGGCATGCCGATTTCCTCCTTAATTTGTCTGTCTAACCACAAGGGTGTTTAGCACTATAAGGAATGAATCGAGTCTAAGAAAATTTTAACTAGAAGACCTGCTAGCAATTTTCTTTACTCGTTGCGTTAAACTCATACATCGTGACAAGTGCAAGATGTCATTATTTGGTAGCTATAGACACAATGTTCTCTAGTTACACAAATATTTTATCTTTCAAAGATTTCAAAACCGAAAAAAGTAATGAAAATTGAAAGTGAGTTTAAATATAATTGAGAAAAATTCAATTATAACTCTATCTTATTCTTGTCAATCAATGAGAAGAGATAGGAGTAAATCTCACTCTTTTTGCCAGAAAAGAGACTGATTTGTTATTCCTATGATAAAAAAAACGTCTCCGTTTACGAATTATGTTGCAATAACACAATAGAACATAGAAAGTTCAATTTTAGTATTTTAGATAATTAAATTCTTAAAAGAATTAACTACCCAATTAATTACTAATAAGACTAAGATCCAACTTGACCTCCCACTTATTACCGGAGGTCTGACCAGCGTATAAAAAAATAGGGCAAGAGGTAAGCGACGAGCGTTAATTGCATTGTTAATGCAACTCTTAGATTTATGAGACTTATGACATTAGTAACTCATATAGTAATGTCAAATGCATATTTCGTCTCATCTTATGCCTCGGGTCCGAGGTCTGACCAGGTAACTCGATTTAAGTCGACCAAAAGAGAACGTGCGAAAATTGACAAAGGTCTGACCAATGGAAAAAATTCGCCATGGGTTGGAAAGGCCCTGAGGTCTGACCAGAGAAGACAATCCAAATGCACGTGTTCTAGTTTTGGCTGGCATAGACTTAAAATTTCACATAAGGGTATACACATAAATGTGACAAAATCGTGTACAAGAAGCATGCAAAACAACTTGTAGCACAAAGTTAAGAAAACATTTTGTTAACCTTTTGGTATAGACATCATTTTGTCAAATGTTCTCGGTAGCTCCATTTTGGACGCACAAAGAAGCGGAGAAACAGGTCAGCGCGAAGCGTATTTGAAAACCGACTCTTTGGTGGAACCTTACTTCCACCCGCCTAAACTTCTACTATTATAAGTATGTCCAACAAAGGTGAGTCGTACTTCCAATTGACTAATGATGCTATTGTATGTTAAGAAACCCCTTTTGTTAACATTAGTTTTATAGTTGCCAATATGGTGGGATTACAAATTGATCAAACCCTATATTGTACTCCTACATGCGTCCGAAGACACAAGTAATTCTAATAATTCCCTCATATGCCGAAGCATGTAGTGGGGCGGGATAAGATTAAAGATCAATTTAACCCCATATTGCGCACATAAAAACTAAAATTCACAAGAAAATCAAATTCATCAGGTTAATGTCGTATTATATTTTCCAAAAACCTCCGTTTCGTAAATAACACATAACAAGTCACAAGGAGTATGCTTAATATCAGACATGTACAACCAAATTTCTCTATAAGTATTAGTCCATTTTTAAGAGTTTCATAAAGTCTATTTGCAAATATTGAGCATCGCATGGCATATCACATATAAGCAATTAAAACAGACAGAAAATTGGAATGATAAAGTGAAAGACAACTCTTTTATAGAAAGAAGAATCACATAATGTCCTCGAGTTCTCAAAAGAGTGCTTCCCAATTGTGGAAAACCATAAAGACTCTCACTAGTTTTTCCGAGCTAAGATACCTAGATCACCACCATCCATCATATAGCAATATAGCGGAGTCTTAAGGCCGATATAAACAAAATAGAATAACAAGCAGCTAAATTAACCTTTAATTTTAATATATTCTTCTATTATCAAGTAACAGTAGAATTGAATTCTAGGTTGATCTCTTCATTATATAGGCAATGATTGCATGGCGTTGCCATAATTTTCATAAAACAATAAATAAATCAAGATCATTCATCTATGCCCTAGCGTGTTAAATAAGTGTGTAACCCAATAAAACACCAAACGAGTTGCTCGTGATACATTGTTGGGATTTGATAACTAAGTTAACCATTAACACTACGAGACGTATCGGATATTGATCAAGTAAAAGTGAATATGATTAACACAGCACAATAGATATACAAGAAATCTAACCTTTAACCCTTAAGTCAACACATATGATAATGAAACAAAGTTAAATAAATTCCACCTCAACGAGTGCTCACGACAAACACGTCCCAACAAATGCAGCCCGGATGCAAGTCTAACCACACGTGTAACACAAACAACAAATGTAGTATTCAACCACAACTAAAAAACCAAATCCAAAAGCCACCTTACCATTGGATCGAAAATCAGAAAGTGGTGCGAGGGTTTTCATCGATTTTTTTGATTCCACCCGAAATGGAAGATACAACCGAAATCTAACTAACCAAACCCTAATGCACTTCTATGCTGGATGACACATAATGTGAGAACAGGTAAACTAAAGTACTAAACCTTCTGTTATATGCCTGGGATCAAACCACGATCGGATTGACCCTTTTGGATCAACCGAATTTAAGCAAAAGGTATAAAGGATGACCGAAATTCAACAAAACCTATTTAGGATTTTGTTGTAATCGGCTGTGTAAGTAAGAGAGGAGTAGCAGGTATTTTGGAGGGTTTTGGATCTGTATTTCTCGTCTGAAATGACTAGGTGGTGAGAGGTGTTTATATAACCCTTAAACCTACTCATATAAGCCGTTAGAGAATAAGACTCCAACCATATCACAACACTTGTCTCCTCGCCTATCACTACATCCATGCGAACCTAACATCCCCTAGAACCTTCCAAGTTGCGGTTCGACACAAGGACACCACAATGGTCTTGTCTAGTCGATATTTGGTCCAAATGGTTTACATTAGAAAACTACGTGAAGTTACAAACGCATTCTATGTGTTTAACGTGTGTGTCCCCAATTGGCTCACACACTTCTAGTCGTACACGGCTAGTTCAACTCACATAATCCAACAATTCTAGCTTTTTTTTCCTTCATACGTCTGTGTTGTGAAATTATTTATCTAACTTTTGTAATCTAAAGCCGTAATGCCTAGTTTAAAGACATGTATTGTTTCCAAGTTGACACTCGTTACCAACTTAAGTAAAACTACTTACACAAAGATAACTAAAGTAACATATGTTGCGGTTATCCTACCACCTAACAAACAAAGAAAATACGTGGAAAGCAGCATATAAAGTGATACAAGATATAACGTGATATTCAAGACTAGAGCAGTCGTGATAGTCCATAGGGTTATACCAAAGAGAATTTATTATTCAGCACACACACGAGATTAAGTTTACAATACATTGAGGGGTATATATTTGTGCGGAAACCTTAAACTCAACTTGCTAGAGGCCAAACTAACTATATATGGATTGAGCCCATGTTCCAGTTTCGGCCCATTAGGGAGAGAGAGTCTTTAACCGCCTGTATCGAAGCCTCCGTTTATCTTTCTGCTTTACTTAAGAGTAGGATCTCAAGGAGCTTCTGCGTAGCAGAGTCCTACCTATGTTACGTTGCATCATATTAACGTCGAAGCCTATATCAATCTCCGCAACTCAATAATAAATTTATGATTTTAACGGTATTTTTGAATCGCTATTGTTGGCTTTAAAGATTCAATGAAAGATCATATCTAACACCTACACAAATAATTATCTGATTATTACAAGTTTACAACAAATAATTATCTGATTATTACACGCTTGCAACTTGAAATTTTCGATCACATTATATCAATCTCCGCAACTCAACAATAAATTTATGATTTTAACGGTATTTTTGAATTGCTTAGCTATAAAAGATTCATGATAGATTTTCTATCACGTAAACAAATAATTATCTGATTATTACAAGTTTACAACAAATAATTATCTGATTATTACACGCTTGCAACTTGAAATTTTCGATCACATTCAACTTATAAACGAGTAAGTTTGAGGTTGAGTCTGTTAAAAGCATATCACTAAACATTTTTAAATAACTTGAAAACAAAAATGTTGCATTAATCGACAAATATAGCAATTTGGTAGCAATAAACGACAAATGATGCCAAACACAAATGATGAGTGGTCTATTTTTGTCAGAGTTTGATCATCCAACATTCCAACCATACCTAACATGCATCCTCTGATTATCTAACCTAATCTTAATTAGCTTTTCTTAATTGTACTATCTTCTAGTTAACTAATTGTCATCTAAGGCTGGATGGAGTAAGGATGCATCACTCACCATCCACCTCAGCGCCACGTCAGCTTTCTCTCTCCAACTTTACCACTCACCTTTCAACCGTTTTAACACTCACATTTCATACCAAACTCACCTTACACAACATTTTTTTTATTTAATTTACTTTCATTCATAAATTAAAAACGTAAACGCACGAAATTAATAAAAACGTTAACTAAATAAAAACGTTTATTCGTAGATTAAAAAACTTGTGACACGTAGTTTTGGTGGCTAAATGTGAAAACCAGATTAAGGTATGTGACGATGTATCTGAAAGCGATTGGTTGTGACCCGTAACCTTAAAGAAACCCATAGTTGTTGCTGTGGCTCTGTGCCAGGGTTTCGGTATGGTTGGAGTTTGGGTAAGGCATGATGATAGTTAGATTGTGTTGCGTAACAATTTTGTGTTCGGTGATGGGTTTCGGAGCGCAAACGTGCCTACGGGTGTCGGCGGATTGCTCCGGTTGGGGTTTCTTGGTTGACATTTGTTGGGTCGGGGAGTGTTTTATTGAGACATGTTATTTGGGAAAAAATGCGTGTTTATATTTTTAAGAGAGATTGTATATAATTAGGGAAATGAGATGTGTATAAAAATGAGAAGAAGTAGTGGATATTTATAGGTAAAAAATGGGGTGTTTTTAATTTTTTTTTTTATAAACCAAACGGTTTGAAAACATGTGGGGCCGAATTAAACACTCACTATTGGTGAGTCGTCCGCCATTAAACCTACAACTCGCGCGCGAGTTTTGTCCACCGAAATAAGAAAATGGGAGTTGATCTCCCATTGAATGGTATTTTTACGTTGTTACTCCGCACAGCCTAACATCATGTATAGTTCATCTAGGCGTTGAATCTCAGCAGCTTTCTCTTCTTAATGATTTGGTTAGTTCGGTTTCTCTTTCTAATTCTGAAGATCGTTGGGTTTGGAATTTAAATGGAGAAGGCTTTTTTCGTGTTTTGTGATATTCGTAATCTGTTGGATTAGAGATTTCTTCCGGTAAAGATCTAATCATATTACATTATATTCATTACGGGGTTGAACTTTATAGCATAAAACTTAATTAATCAACACACGTATGCATGCAACTGCCACGTAACTTTGAAAAGTTGGAGATCGAGCTGAAACTATTTTGGAATAGAATACGCAATTGCAAAAGGTTCACATTGACTAGATATGGTTCTCTCTGTGTAGGGTAGTCGTGGTGAAAATGACTTAAAATGATTATTGCTAGAAAGCAAAAATAGTTCAAGTTCAATGTATCAAGCTAAATCATGTAACTTTCGGGGAGCTTGAGGCACATATATAAGCTCGAAACATACAAACTGTTGAGTTCAAGTTTATAAAAAAAAATTGATAAGAAAAAAATCATAATAACAAGACTCAAATACTAATGTAGCTTTAGGACATCGATAGGGCGATTGGTTCATATTGAGTACTTATGATCAACTTTGGACGATGTAGCTATTATTTCTTAAGCCTACTTCCTTGCATCGGTCTTTTGACCTGTTGTATCGAGTCACTCTTTCTTGCGTGGTGTTAAAAAATCTTCCTGACGAATCAACAGGGTCGTCTCTAAATTTGTTAAAATTTTGAGAGCCCTATGCGAAATTACACAATGAAACATTTCGAGAAGAAATGTTATATATAAAATGTCATTGTTTATAAGATATAGTGCAAATAAGTTATTTACACGTTTAACATATTGTTTTTTTTTAACGGCAAAGATGAAATATATATAAAACGAGTCTAGCAAGACGTTAGAAACTTAAAGTACAATAGAGTCAACAAAAAGAATTACATAACATCAAAAAATGGTAAAATCCCGAGACTTAAACTGCGAGGGAATCAAAAGGGATGAAAAAACTTTTGACACGAAGGCCGACGGATCAGTTTTCACTTCGGCAAAAGAAAAACCCCCCATCCCGGAGGCCGAGCCACCGGTTTTCACTTCGGGATGGATTTTGATGAAACCCCAAACAAGTCCCGAGAGAAGGATGAAAAGAAGAACCATCCTCAAAACCGACGAAGATGCCAAACGAAAAAACCTTGGCGTACAGGTACGCCAACCCAGCGAACTTGAACGCCAGCTTCAGGAAAAAACCAAAAGCAGCTCTAACCATTACTATTACGCGCGATCGAAAGGGGATACATAAGCCAGTCATTCCAAGATAACTTCATATGGTCCCTATTGTGAAGCCACGAAAATGAAGAGAAACGAACATTATCGAATAGATCACTTTTCCTCAACGGTTGAGAGTTAAACGTGACGCTATTTCGGTATCTCCAAAGCCACCAAAGAACCGAAGTAGTAATAACATAGAACCTGTGTTTTTTCTCTTTAGAAGCATGCCAAGAGATGATCCAATCATTGAAAGAATCCCAAGAAGAAGCTTGAAAAAGAGGAATATCACACCATCTAAAAACGAGCTTCCACATATCGGTAGCAATGTCGCATTCGAAGAAAACATGATTAGCAGATTCAACATTGGCATTGCAAGAAGGACAAGAGATGGCCGGAATATCCATACCACGCGAAGAGAGATTCAATCTATGAGGGAGTCGGTCCAAGGAAAGCCTCCACATAAACACATTGACCTTCCGGGGGATAGATTTATCCCAAGTAGTAGCATGAGCAAGAGTGGGAAGGATATTTTGGTCAATCCTATAACGAGCATCCTTAACGGTAAAAGTACCATTAGGACCAAGACTCCAAGTACAAGTATCTTCATTGACATCAATATTTAGTTGACCGATTGAGGGCCCTATGTGAAATTACACAATGAAACATTTCGAGAAGAAATGTTATATATAAAATGTCATTGTTTATAAGATATAATGCAAATAAGTTATTTACACGTTTAACATATTGTTAAGGGGACAAATTTTGGGGGCCCTAAAATTTTTGAGACCCTGTTCGATCGCCCACTCCGCACACCCTCAAAGACGGCTCTGAGAATCAAATTTAAGCTTAGTCATTGAGTTTTTTTTTGAGCAATTAGTCATCGAGTTGAAGCGTAAGGTTTCGTTTGTTTTTCTAAAAAAAGCACTTCTTGCCTCTTTTGTCTGCAGGAGGGAAGAGGTTATCAAAGAAGTGTGTTTGTTTTTTTGCACACATAAGTGCTAAAAAATACTTCTTACTTCTTCAATATTTCAGACATAATCTTTTACTTTTTTCCACTTCTTCAACACCACCTCCCACTATCACCCGATTTTTCACTTTTTTGTGTCTTTGTACGTTTTTATCAGTTTTAATACGTTTTCGTCCGCCTTTTTACGTTTTCGTCCGTTTTCTTACGTTTTGGTACGTTTTCGTCCGTTTTCTTACGTTTTGGTGCGTTTTTGTCCGTTTTCGTACGTTTTTTTTATGTTTTCGTCCGTTTTCTTTCGTTTTCGTCGGCCTTTTAATTTTTCATTCGTTTTCGTCTGTTTTTTGTTCGTTTTCGTCTGTTTTCGTTCGTTTTCCTCCCTTTTTGTATGTTTTCGCCTGTTTTCGTTCGTTATCTTACGTTTTCGCCTTTTTTTTAAATTTTCGTTCGATTTCTTACGTTTTAGTCCAGTTTTTTACATTTTCGTCCGTATTTTTACGTTTTCGCCCCTTTTTAAAAGTTTTCCGCCATTTTTTACGTTTCCGTTCGTTTTCTTACGCTTTCGTCAATTTTTTTTGTTTTCGTTCGTTTTTTTACGTTCTCGTCCATTGTTTACGTTTGCGTCTGTTTTTTTACGTTTACGTACGTTTTTCGTACGTGTTCGTCCGTTTTTAACGTTTTCGTTCACTTTCATCGGAAGCGGAAGAAAACGTTAAAAACATACGAAAACGTGCGGAAACAGACGCAAACGTAAAAAACAGACGAAAACTTGCAAAAACGGACGAATACGTAAGAAACGGACAAAGGGGGTGTTTGGGATTGCTTATTAAAAATAGATTATTCGTTTTGAAAATGAATAATCAGATAATCAGCGGTTGTAAAATGTGATTTTGAAATATAGTGTTTGGATTTAATTATGTTGTTTGATAACGCAATAATCAGATAATCGTTTTTTTGAGTGTTTGGCAAATCAGATTGTATATTAGATTAATAAGTAAAATGACATAAATAGACATCCTTTGTTTTAATGATTTATTTAAATTGAGGGTGTTTTTTTAATTAGACAATAAAAACAAAATGGTGTTTTGAAAAAGTAACTCTTGTGTGGATTATTCATACCTCCGATTTGGACCAAATCAAACGCAATTAATCACTTTTCTGGTTTGCATTGCCAAACACTAATTTGAGATAACTTGTGTTATGAAACTGTGATAAGTTGATAATCAGTCACATGTCGCAATCCCAAACACCACCAAAAACGTACAAAAAAACGAAAATGTAAAAAGCAGACTAAAACGTACGAAAACGGATGAAATCGGACGAAAACGTAAAAAACAGATGAAAACGGATGAAATCGGACGAAAACGTAAAAAATCGTACGAAAACGTAAAAAAAAGACGAAACGTAAAAAAACAGCTGAAAACGGACGAAAACGTAAAAAAACGGAAGAAAAGGTAAAAAAACGTACGAAAACGTAAAAAACGTTCGAAAACGTAAAAATGGACGAAAACTTAAATAAACAGACAAAAACGTAAAAATCGGACGAAAATGTAAAAAAAAACGTACAAAACGTAAAAAACGGAGGAAAACATAAAAAACACCAAAACGTTAAATAACGGATGAAAACGTAAAAAAAAGACGAAAACGTAAAAAAATGTCAAAACGTAAAAAAATGTACGAAAACGTAAAAAACAGAAGAACAATAAAAAAATGAAATGTTTTGCCACCTCTAAACACTAGTGAAAAAAATAAAGAAAAAAATGAATGAAAGAAGTACTTCAATAGAACAAAAAACAAACGGTATTTTTCATGCAGATGAAGACTTTAGATGTAACTCTTCTTCTGCAGACATAGTTTGCAAATGAAGAGGTAAAACCTCTGAAAAAACAAACCATCAAAAGGACCTTGTCTTGTTTGCAAGGCTGCTTCTACCATAGAGAAGTCAACATTACAACTTTAGAATTGATAGGCATAAAATTTGTAAAGATACTTGGCAAGTGGATTATTAAAGTAAGCCTTGCCAACTCCGATATCAATTCCTCCTCCTGAAAGCAAACCAAAAGAGGGCAACTAAAGCAAGCTTGATTACAAAAAAGTTGTCTTATTCTATCAATAAAACAAATAATAAGACTGAATCATAGGTGGTGTGTAAACCCTATGACCTTTAAAAAAACTTGAATATAACATTTAAAATAATAAATAATTCTTTTAAAACTAATACTAATCGTTATATGTATTATGTAAAGGTTATGATCATGATTCTGATGGTATCCTAATACCCGTAAGGGAATTCACCAAGAGAAGCTGCATATCTCACAAAGAGGCAGTATTCGATATGTATACACAGAGGCTAAACATAACCAGGTTAAATAATCGTTTGGGGAGTCGTGGTGCCAAACTTTTGGTGCCAAACTTCAAAAGTGGTGCCACGTCAGCAAAATGGAGTTTGGCACCAGAAATGTCATGGCACCAGAATTCAGTGGGAGTGGTTTGGCACCAGAATTCTGGTGCCATAGTTTTTTTTTTTTTTAAATAAACTCAAATTAAATTTTATTCAATTAAAACATATTAAACATTACATAAAACTTAAAAATTACATAAAACTTAAACATTATTAAACATTACATAAATAAAAACACAAACTACTCATCATCATTATTCCATAGATGCTCCATAAGGTCTGGTCGAAGATCGGTGTGTGTTTTCCTATCGCGTAGTTCTTTTGTCTTCCTAACATGTAAGTCACATCTTTCGACCCAGTCTCTAACAATGTTCGGTGCTGGATTCACGAACATATCTCTGAAGTTAACTTCAAATCCCTCGTCTTCCAATATCATGTTATGTAAAATTATACAACAATACATGATTCTCTTGAAGTAGAAGATGTATTGAAAGTGTGTGTGAAGTATGAAATAAAAATGGGGTATTTATAGGATTTTTTAAGGGGTAAAATTGTGATTTTGGGGGTATTTTTTTGAATATCCGCTCCCCCTAACGGATAGATTTAAAAAAAAAATTAAAAAAAAAAATAATAATAAAAATAAAATTGAGTTTGGCGTGGGCTGTTAGCCACGGCGCGAGAAGGCTTTTCTCGCGCCAAGGCTTGGCGCCAACCTACCAGCCATGGACTCCCTTTGCTCTAAGTAATATCGTTGCCGTTATATGCAAGCGCCCAATTAGTAGTAACTAATTTATATAACAGGCATAAAAGATAAACTTGCAAACTAAGAATCTTGATCAAAATTTCGTAAGAAAAGCCAAGTCAACAGCAAAATGCAAATATAGATAAAGGGTTATATATTATATATATATCAAAATTGATATTAAACGACGTCGTATTAAAGTAATTTTTTTACAGTTTTCACTGTTCATCATTTAGCTCAACAAAAGAAAAGAAGTGGCCCAATATGAAAAAAAAACAATGCTGGCTCAAAACAGAAAAGACTTTATATAGAAATTAAGCATTGCTTATTTATATAGAAAAAAACGTTGCTAACCCAATATGAAAAAACTTTGTATAGAATAAAACGTGCGGGCCGAAACAACTACCAAAATATATATTCGACAAACAAAGATAAATAAGTTTGCCGCAATGCGCGTGTCAAGAGATTTTAATTGTACAAATGCGTAAAATTACATTTACATATAGTCTGGAAAATGCATATGGAAAAATATTCATTCGAGAAAAATAATGAATGGAAAAAAATAATAATAATTCTATATTCAACAGTTCAAGTATTATACAAATATAAGTAAAATGAGAGGCTTTTTGTTTCAAATTTATGCAACATAAAGTTGAAAAAAAAGGGCCAAAACTTTCGCATGAAGCTCTACTTCTTAAGTAATCGATTTGTAAAAAAATAAAACCGCCACAACGCGCGGGCTATGATGTTTTTTTTTTAACATCAGCTTTATTAAACGACTAGCAAGGAGCTAGAATTAGACAATTACAAGATACGGGTTTTTGAGCCAATCGATCCATTTGAACGAGGCTTTACATCTAAACTTACACCAATAATAACGAATTAGAACAATGTTAATCAAAAATCTTGCCTGTGGAAGGGGAGTATCCTTCCGAAAAGAATCTGTTACGGAACATCCAAAACCGACCACCATAAACAATAGAAGATAGCCTTCGAAACACCCGCTTGAGATTTGCCTGGAAGGCCTAAGAGATACCAACCAAAGTGTACCATCTCATCATAAGATGAAACTTCAAAGTAGTACACATTTCCACCAGGACGATATTTTCCGAGCCAATGTCTAACCAAAATTACATTGGGAAAAATATATGACAAGGAAGATTCGACCCCGCTGTTTACAAAATAGGCAAACTATCGAGTCAATTTCAATACCGCGACGATGATATATTTATTCTTTTGTTTAATTCTAGTGGGCAGACCAATCCATTTTTATTTTCCAAGCCATGATGTTCACCTTAAGAGGCACAGATTTAACCCATCTCGTAGCCGAGTGAATAACAGGAAAACAATTAGCATCAATCACTTGCCGAATAGACTTCACCGAAAACTCCCCTGAATTTTCAAGCGACCAAACGTACCTGTCAACAGCAGATGAGAGGGTAATCGTGCTAACCAACCTGGAGAGATTGTCGAGTTGAAATTCTTCCACACCACTTCTCGGATTCTGACGAAAGGAGTTAACTAAACTGTAATCAATCAGTTTCGTGTGAATAGTTACATTCTGATGCCTCTCCAACGCGTACAGACGAGAGAATACATCTTTCAGAACGCACATTTACAGTGGGCTTAATGACTCAATGAGTGCACAAAAGACACTACAAGAAGATATACATACACTATACAGTGGGCCATTACTAAAATGATACCCTTTCAAATATGGTGTCCTGTGTGTCAGCCCAGCCTGAGCCCGTCATGGTCTAAATCTGAGCCCGTCATTACCTGTTGATTAGTACTTCCCTTGGTATATTTCTAGCTAATTTTTCTGTAATAAAATAATGCATGGGTTTTATTAAAATCCCAATCTTTTGACACACCAACTTTATGATATTTTTATATATGTTAGAGTTGTATTTTGATATTATGATGTACTCTTTTTATATAAATAAATTACCCATATCGTAGATGCTTATGAAATACCAACATTTAAATAAATAAAAGGAAAAATTACACGGATCGTCCCTGTGGTTTACCCAGAAATCATGTTTCGTCCCTATTTGATTTTAATTACACTGATGGCTAACTCGATCATATGGTTTTTATATGTGCCAAGTTGCTAAATATGTGCTTATTGTTTGTTTAGTTGAGAATCACACACTTTAATTAACAACATAAATGCGCATTGAACCGGGTACGAAAATATTTATTTTACAACTACGAAATAAAGTTCTAACAATATACTGGGTAATGTTCAACATGTTACCGATAAACTTGTTTTTTCATATTACCCTTAAGTAAAAATCAGGGGGTCATAGTTCTTTTTTTGCTTTTCAAACGAAGCATTTTCATCTTGTCTGAATTCTTAACACATTCAATACGCTTTTTATCATCTTTCCATCATAAGAAAAGATGGAGATTATGTGCTACAAGGAAAACATAGATGGGTAATGATGTCATCTTAAGAAATGTGTTTTTCTTGTTCTTGTTTATCAGCTTTGTTTTGCAAATCCTAAAATTGTCATATAAACATTTTGAAAATGGAGGGTTAGCTTTGTTTGAATCTATGGATCCTAGGTTCAAACCAAATAAATTAGTCGGTTAAAAAATTAAAATTATTAATATAAAATATTAAAAACAATCACTAATTAAATAAACTAAAATGATCCTCGTTTAATTTTTCTTTCTATCACAAAATCCTCCAAACAAAAATGTTTTTTGTAGTTTGAGTTAGTATTATGGAAGTATAGTTTTTGTATATTCTATTGTTCTCGACTTTTAGAAATTCACATTCGAGAAGAGATATAGTAAAAAATGAGAAGATTGTGAAGTATTACTGATTATACATTTCAAATAAGAATAACAAATTTAATAAAAAATGCATTTAACGATTATTATTTTTTTAATTTTATTTTCTATTTTTTTAAATTTTATTTCTTACTTGATATTGACTAATTTTCTTTTTAAAAAAAGTAAATGCTTTTGAAAACATTTTCTTATTATTATTTTGCTCTTACGTACCAAATGCTCAAATAGAGAATGATCTATTATAAAAAAAACATACATTTACCAGGATGCACTGAGTAAATGCATTGATGGCACACACCCGGCCCGATCCATTATATTTGACCCGTACCCGGTATATTTAATATAATCCCCCCGACCCACTTCTTCTCTCTCGCTCCATCATTAATTTTCACACTTATTATATCAGACACGTTATGATCTTGCTCGGTCTTCTCTCTCTGACAGGTGTATATCACTCGGTCTCTCTCTCTCTCTAAAACCAGATCTCTCCCACCTCTTTATCTCTCTTTGATCTCTCTCTAAAATTGAAACATGCAATTAGCGGTTGCTTTAAGCAGCTATTTGCTTTTGTGGGTTTCTTTGATGATGGTGGTTTTCGTGTTTGGTGACTATTTTTGATGTTTCTAAAGAAGGTATATGTTTTCCAGTTTTAGGGTTTATGATTTTGGTTGTTTCTAAGAAGAATTATTTAATTTTCTTTGTGATTAAATTGCTTTTAAAATTGAGTTGATAATTTTTGGGGTTGTGATTCTGTGTCGGTTGATTTTCAGGGTTCCGTGAATTGGTTTATAATTTTGTGGTTTAAAAAAAATGTTGGTTAGCTTTATTTGTGATTAAAATGGTTATGGCTTGAGTTGATGATTCTCAGGGTTAACTTAATTGGTTTATGTATGTTATGATGATTGGTCTGTTGATGTTTCGCTCATATGGTTGGTTGCATTTGCTTATGCTTGCTTTGGTCATATCATGGCAGCTTACAATCGATGATGATACTATGAGTTGATAATTTTTGGGGTTGTGATTCTGTGTCGGTTGATTTTCAGGGTTCCGTGAATTGGTTTATAATTTTGTGGTTTAAAAAGCCATGGTGGGTCGGATACCCTTTGTTGAGGCTTGCTTAGCGCTGTGTGATTATATAATGTTTCTAACTTCATTAGTCCATTGTGGGCGGCGAAGGCGCTATTGCATTGTGTGTTTATTATTCTGTGACTACGATAGGTTGCTGGATCGTGGTGGGTAAAATCGACCCGTATCTTGGCGGGGCAGTACGACGTCGTGCTTGCAGCCATGGCGGGTCGCATACCCTTTAATGCCCGCTAATCGTTCTTTTATATAATGCGTTTGGCTTGCGCTTAGTTCGATGATGCTTGATTTATTGAGAAAACCACTTCTTTTAAAACCTGTTCGCATTTAATTTGTGGTTTATTATAGGCGATGACGATACTGTAGCGTTTATGCGTTTACTACACGGATCTTGGCGAGGCAGCACGACTACGTGTTTGCAGCAATGGCGGGTCGGGTACATTCTAATCCAGGCCCGCACTCGCAACTCTAAGCCAAATAGTTTCAAAGCCTGCCTTCTTATGAACATCATAGTGGATCGGGCTGGGTGTGTGCCATCAATGCATTTATCCAGTGCATCCTGGTAAATGTATGTTTTTTATAATATAGTGAACGAAAAAGACAACACTATATTTTTATAAGGTTTATAAAAGAGGAGTTAAAACGAAAAAGATATAAGGTTTATAAAACCTTGTGCACTATTTCCTGACATGAATAGTGTTGGTTCGTTTTTAATAAAAACTTTACAAAACGATGTGGTATCACTTATATAATATTTATACATATTTTTAACTTTATAAATATTATTTTACAAGACGATTGAACTATTGATACGATGACATTATATAAATAATAAAAACATTAAATCGAGTATTTTTAACAAATGATCAATTGTTGGACAAGTATACTATTTTTTATAAATACAAGTACATGGACATTTATTTTTTAAAGTACAAATTTATATTGTTTAATTATATAAATTAAACAAACATGTTTAGGTGGTGATGTAACTATATAGAATTATATGTTGTGTTAGTTATTCAAAGTACATTATACTCATACGGCCTATATTTAATTAGGTTTGCATTCGGACTATACGTGACGATTTTCATATTTGATTTATATATCAAATACATTCACTGAGGTGAGTTCATAGCCCCACTTTTATACAATTACATTGATTTACAACTTTGGGGTGAGAAACATGCATTATTTTACGATTGGACGCAAGTACACTTTTATACAAATTACGAGTTGCAATGTAGCTATACCCACTATGCCCATGGAATCATGAACAGTTAATTACTTATTGTAAGAACGAATGTTTATGAATATACTATTTTGGTTGACGTCCCCCGTTCGGGTTGAGTAGCGCTACTAGTTTCAGAGGTACCGAAAGCGAATTGTGTACCATGTAGAATCAATTTGGATGTTGAGGTGAACATATCAAAGGGCCATTATGGCATTAATTTTGATTAACACATATTTTGTAGCTTTAGTGTCATGAGCTTAGTGCATTTCGTAATTACTTTTGAGATATTGTATGTGTTACATGTCTTACACTTGGAAATCTTGCGGTCCTACTTTATACATTACTTAAACCTGTGAATTCACCAACTTTATGTTGACGTTTTAAAGCATGTTTTTCTCAGGTCAATAAGGTACGAGACAATGGATAACATTAGTGGTAATATTTTGGATTGTCGTTGCATAAAGATTTAGAGATTACTTTTTGAATTATATTTGTTATGTATTAAAATTCTTTACATTTACAAAGTGAAGATGTTAAGTATAAGTCTGATCTACAAATATATCGTTTGTACTTTATAACAACCATAATTAAACCCAAAAAAGACCAAATATTGGCAAAAAATATGCTTGTTATTTGTGTTTTGTTGTGTGCAGGTTCGGATACATCAAAATATCACAAGAAAACAGTCAAAAACAGGCAAGCACGGACACGAGAATTAGTAGAGTACAAAGCCGAAGCCAAAAAAGTCAAGCCTCAGTCAAGTCTGCCCAAGAAAAGTCAAAGTCAACAAAAGTCAACCAATAAAAGACAAAACCCAAAATGTTTCACTTTAGCCCTTCAAGTTTCACCAAAGTAAAAAAAATAACCCCTCACCTCTTATTGGGCCCAAGAAACCTTATTGGGCCTGAAAAACCCTAAAATTCCTTACCCGGATCCAAGAAAGCCCAAAAGCCCATCCATTTAGCCCAAATCCTAGCCCACTTTCCTTTTCTATAAACTCCAAGGACTGAACTTGCAATTTCTAAAAGTTCTTTATAACTAGAAATAGAGGAAACAAAGACAAGGACCATTTATGTCATTAACCCAAAGTTCGAAAATGTTTTACCCGTTTTCAGTTATAAAAACGTGCGAATCCCATTTACTGTTCATTCATCTCTCCCATTTCACCAAGCAGTTAAAACAAAGGGCAAATCAAAATCAATGGGCAATTTGGACAATTAAGGAGCTCATAAGTGCAAGGCAAGGGTCAAATCAGTCTTTCCAAGGGATTCATTAGCTCAAGCTCAAGATGAGGCCACGTCAATAATGGAGAAAGCACAAATTCATATGGGTTTTTGTGCTAAAACACTCACAAAAGAAGCACAATGACATCCAAAAGGGAATGACACGCTGGCAATCTTCAGGTGTCCACAATTTGATCAAACGGCTATTAATCATTTGGAAATGATTAGAGGATTCAAGGGATGAGATTGAAAGATTGGAGAGCAAGGCAAGAGGGTCTGGAAGCTTCACCAAATGCCTATAAATAGGGCCTCACTCTTCACACACACACACGTAGCTTTTTAGGATAGATTTTAGCTTAATTTCAACTTTTAGCTTAATTTTCTCTTTTATCATTGTAACAAGCTTTTTATTAATGAAATTCAGTTGATTTAAATCTCTTTTAAGCTCTCTTGTTTTACCAAATAAGCTCTCATTTTCTATTAAATGCTAAGCTAGATCCTATAAGCTACTCAATAAGCTCTTTTAGTCTATAAGCTAAAATTGAGCTCAACTAACCTTAATCTTACCTTAACTATCTATAAAATCAGCTTAAATTCTAATTACCTTTGGATTTGGATTTATGAGCTTATGGAAGGGGGATCTAAAAGGGAAGGATCCCCAAGGACTTATACCCTAGCTTATTAATAAGCTAGGGAGCTTGTAGCTGCCTTAAATGGACCTCTTGTTTAGCTAGAGGAGTCTTGTAAGTTTCTCTTTAATTTCTTGCTTTAATTATTAGTTTAATTGTCTTCTAAACTTAGATCTGCTTATTTGCTTATTAAAGGTGCTTATTAGTGCTTATTTGTGTCTTAACTAGCTTAATAATTATAGTTGCTTATCTGTTTTTGATTAAAATAGTTTAGATCTTAGTCTTTAATATAAGTGTCTTAAAAACCTTAAAAAACCAAAAATAGTAGAAATTAGTTTGAATCTTAGATTAATGCTTAATTAGTTGTTAATGCATGTTAGTTGGGGTTGTTATAAGCTAAAAATAATCTGGTAGTTAGTGCTTATTAGTTAGTTTTGCAATTTAAGTTTAAAGCCAATTCTGTCAAAGTGGTAAAGGGGTGTTTGGATTAAGCTACTTTGACTATCAAAAGTCAAAAGTTTTGTGCAAACCTTTTTAAGACAACTTTGAATTTAGTTAAAAACATTAGGAAATGAGTTTTTATAAAATAGATTTGGAAATTTAGAAAGTTTGAGCTTAATATAAGAGTGCCAGCACCAGGGCATTTTGTCTTAAACCTTTAGCTTGTGAAAATTTGATCTAAGCCCTCAAAGGCTTAGATCTTGTTTGCATTTTAGTTGTACACTCTATTTGAGTGTATCTAAGTGCAGGTTTACCCCTTAGGTAACCTGCACTATAGCTTTGCACTTGTGCAAAGTGCATCAGCAGTACTAAGTTAGTTAGTACTGCTGATACTTAAGCCCCAATTTAAGCCAGCTAAGTTAGGGTTTAATAGCTCATCTTTTAGTATTTTATAGTCTAGGTATAGCTTAATATAGATTAGGACTTAAATTTCATTTTCTAGCTTATTTACCTAGCTTAATGTTGCTGTCAAAATCATAAAAAGTCAAAAAGCCAAAAACAGTAAGTAGAAAGTTAGTTTCTTAAAATTTTGAATTCTAGCTTATAGAAGTAGATTTTATAGCTTAAATAGATAGTGGCTAAGTAGATTTATTAGTTTTCAAAAGCTTAAGGTCCAAATTGGCTTATTGAGCTTTTAAGCTTAATTGGATTTTGTGCCTTTAAGTGTTCTTACTAAGTTTAGCATTTTCATCATCATTTTTAGTAGCTTTTAAGTGTTTCTAGCTTAGGTTTCTTTTCATTTTTAGATTAAGCAACTTATAAGCTTTTTATAACACTTTTCCTTTTTCAAAATGAGCTTAATTTGAGCTTTTTGCAGGTCAAAAAGCACAAGTGAGCTTAACTCACTAGTTTCTGTAAACAGCTTATTGATAAGCTGTTTATGAGCTTATCTTTGAGTTTCAGCACCTATTGCTTTTATTAAAGTTACTTCCACCAGCTTATTCTACAACTTTTCTCTTTTAAGTTTTCCCTAAAAAGCACTTTTTTAGTTCGTCTTATTTTTAAGCTTTAGTAAGGACTTTGCTTGTAGTCGGGTTGGGCCTCAGGGTAGAAATTATAATTTTAATATTACTCAGTTAGTCCTTCCCGTTAGTTAGCTAGTTACCCAGTTAATCTTTAGGTCTTTGCATAGTTAGTCCTTAGGTTAGTTAATTAATTAGTTTTATTTAGTTTTAATTAATAATTAGGGTTAGGTTTTAATTAGTTTAATTAAACTTTTATAAAAAGATAAAAATTAGGGCTTTTATTTTTAGAAAATTTCTGCACATTTTCTTTATTTAGTGTAATTTTTATAAAATTTTTAGGACTTTATTTTTAATAGTTTTATTATTTTTATAGTTTTTAATTAGTTTAAATTTTAGAAAAATCATATCTTTTAATCTAAAAAGCCAAAAATAGTAATTTCTTTTTCTAAAATTTTCTTTTTACTTATTTTACTTAGGAAAAATATAATTTCAATTATTTTCTATTTTTTTTATTTTTAGGATTTAATTAGAATTAAATAGTTTTTAATTAATAAAAAAAAAATTTAAAAATAATCTAAAAAATATTTTTATTTTTCTTAAAATTTTCTTTTATCCTAATTTAGGTGTAGAAAATTAGTTTGCACTCTTAGGGTTTAATTTTAGTCTAGTTGCTTAATCGTCGTGTTTTATTTGTTTCCCGTATTTGTTTAATTGTTTAATTGCTTTTAATTGTTCAAATTTTACTTGTTGTTTTAGATTATCAAATCATCCATTTGCTTATTCAAATCATAATCAAAGCTTAAACAAGGTTTCAATTTCACTAGTCGTTGGGGAAACGACCCGGGTGATCATATTTTCCCGGTTTAATATACGTATTATATATTATATTATATATATTTTTGAGAGTGAAATTTCCTTAGGGATTTTTCTTAATTGCTCTTTTAAAGTATTATATGTTATATATATTTTAGGTATATAAAACTGACACCAAGCTCTAAACCCATGGCCATCCAAGATTTACCATGCTCCTTTGTGTTCTTGACTAATTTTTGGATTTTTTTTTATGATTTTTGATTTTTATGACTGAAAAATGAAATGAGCTTTTATATAAGTTTTTAATAACTCAAACACTTATATTAGGGCTTAAAACACAGTATTTAGCAACAAGTAAGCTTAAATGACAGATTTTAAAAGAAAACTTCAAACTTTCATTAACTTAAAAGGAGATTACAATACTTGAAAATTTTAAAAGATAATAAAATAAAAACAAACTGAATATTAACTAGGTTAAAACTACTTAAAACTAGATGCCTCATTCGGGCTTACAAGACTTATATTTATACTAAGCTTATGAAGATTCTAGGTCTTCCCTTCATTGCTCTCTCTCTGATGTGTTTCTTTTATGAGGGAAAAAACGAGTGTGTTTGTTGTGTGAGTGAGTCACAAATTAATCCAAGCCATCCAAATTTAAGTAGAGCCCAAAGTCTTGATCTGGTCCCTTCATCTTCTTGTCGTTTTAATCCACCAATGGGGTTTCATGGGATTGCCAACATGGCAATCAACCCATGTGGGGGTGTGGGGTGATGTTGAGGTGATAGTTTTGTTGTCTAGCTGCAGAGGTGCAAGAGGTTGAAGGAGCATGAATAGGGAAAAAGGGCGGGAAAGGGAGTTGCCCTGTTTTTATATCTATTTGGGTAATGACACGGGTGAGGGTTTGGGAGATTGGCAACAATGGCCCTTCAACTCGTATATATATTGCATGTTAAGTCCTTGTGGTGTGAAAAGATTAAGGGTTTGGCAGATTTTACCCCTCATGGTTATATGGTGTTTTGCAAGGATGGTCCTTGTGATGGTATAATGGGCTTGACAGCCATTAAGTCTTATTAAGCTTTTATAAATTAGGCCCAATGAGCTTAAATCTTGTATATTTAATACATTAATGGGCTGACCCGGCCCATTAGATGGATGTGGGTTGGCCCATTAAGTATTTCTTCAATGTCGGCTTTGGTTTTGACTTTGACTTTGTCGGGGTTGACTTTGACTTTTGTTGACTTTTTGACTTTGAATTTGACTTCATTACGCTCTTTCCATTCTCGTGCTCGGTTTTGTCTGTTTTGGCTTCGATTTTTGTCATTTTCTCGGATATCCGTTTCCTGGACAATATAAATACAAAAACAAGCATATATATGGCATTTTATGTACGTTTTTGGTCGTTTAGGGTCATTTTTAAAGGTAAAAGTTATGTGTAATTAAGCACATACCAAAATCCTCCATACTAAGACATTGCCGTGTCCTCACGCAATGCTATAAGTAAGCACTTAGAAAACTAAGAATCTCAATCCCCCTCGACTAATTACCTCAAAAAGTAGCTAAGTGTTCATTGAGGGGAAATAAAGAATCAATAGCTTTGAAAAGCCCCGTCTTTACCATTTTTAAATCTTGTCTAAATGGGTTGAAGCAAAAGCGCTCCCCACTAACGATGCCCGAGTTGTCGTAAAATTCTTGAAATCTCTCTTTGCCCGATTTGGAACTCCTCGTGCTATTATTAGTGATCGCAAGTAGCCACGTTTGAACGACCAGTTTCAAAGACATCTTGAGTATGGGTTACTCACCGCTTCTAACGTGTATCATCCTCCAACGTGAGGATAAATGGAGGTTTGCAAATCACAAGGTGATGAAACGAATATTGAAAGAACATAGGCGAAAATCGTCTTCATGGTCCGATAAGTTAACATGCTTTATGGGCCTTCCGTACCCAAGCATTCAAAACACCATCGGGTTCACTCCTATAATCTAGTATACGAAAGCTTGTCATCTCTATCAACTTGAACACAAGCCTAATTGGCCTTACAACATTGTATTTTGACCTTAAACCGGTGTGATCAGTGAAAAGTTCAACATGAATGAATTTGAAATAAACCTGGATCAAGCCTACGAGAACTCTTTAATCTACAAAGAGAAAACGAAGAAGATTCATGACTCCAAGATTAAGAACCGCTTTTCAACGTTGGTGATCGAGTTCTTCTCTTCAATTCTCGAGATTAAAAAAGAATTCCCCTTCTCTGGGCAAGCATAAAACCGTTGGACCGGACGTACAACTGTTTCTCAAGTTTTCCCTTATGGTACCATCGAGTTATCTCAAATCGACGGACCAAACTTTAAGGTGAACGGTCATAGACTCAAACATTATTTTGGAGGGGACATACCAACCATGGTTGTCCTGGATCTCCAAACTTTCCCCATGGACAACTAAATTCGAGGACGAGTCAAGCTTAGTGACTCATTAATACCACGCGCTTAAGGGTGGCAACCATCTTAACCTACAATATAATTATAGTAGTGTAAATGAATAAGCTGACCTGAAGGGTCGCCTCTTCCTTTCACTGTTCATGGTTGTGTTGACTGTCCAAGATAATCCCGATTATGAAGACTCTCATGCTCGTGGTTTGATCCTTCGTTCCCAACAGCGACTCAAGATCCTTAGCAGATTATAAATCCAGAAATCCAAATCATATCGACTAACGTTTATCATTGAGCATACTTAATAACACGACTTTAGATTACGTAGACCATTCTTAAAACGTTGCAGGACAATGTCTAGTTTCCTAGTATGGGGGATCTAATTCGATTTGATTGTGCCTTGCAGTCGTTGTTTTCACGTAATCCCGTTTTTATAACCAAAAAATTAAATAACTAAAATACCAAAAAAATGAAAAAATTAAAAAATTCAAAAATAAAATACGTGTTTTGTCACAATTTTGACTTTCCTGCACTGCGGTAAAATAAAATAAATTGTTGACTCGATCGAGCGTGTTGAGCTCTTAGCTTTGTCCCTTAACCTTTAATAACCTTGTCTAAACTAGTTTTATTTGACATTAGCATTCGCGGCATCTTTTTTATTAAAGAATTTAAATTTGCAAAGAACGAGAAATGATAAAGTTAATTATGAGTCAGATGCTAAACAAGGATTAGTTAAAAATCGTAAGAGCTCATAAGTGTAATTTGTGGTTTTTCCTCCCCGAAGCTTCTAACCGGACTAATAATACGTGCTCTTTTTGAAAATTAAACTTAAATCAACGATTTTTTAATGTAGTCAATAACAATAATTTATTTAGTCTTAGTTTAAATTTATACTTAAATTTTCTAAAAAGAAATTTTCTCTATATCGTGGTAATATAAAATGTTTAAAAAATGAATGAGGTAATAATAATAAAAACTGTGGACTGATAAAAGTTTACTCCCTCTTACCGGCTTAGAACCGATGTGGCAGTCTTCAAAAGAAGGCCCATAGTAAGAATAATAACTCCAAATACTGATTAAAAGTTGATCGCATCTTTGACGCTCACACCGATGTTGCAGCCTTTAAAAAGGTCGAGGATTTTTCTTCGGTTTAAAGGATGTAATAATTTTAATTAAGTGTAAATATGTTATTACAAAAATATAGGGAAGAAATCTATTTTTTCTAAATTTAAATATGCTTTTAAACTAAACTCTTTCGTTTTTAAAGTTGTTTTTTTTTATTTAACGGAAGCTAAAATTTTTTGAAACGAAGGTCCTTGAGTTTCGATAACTATTCCTGGTGGTGCAAAATCCCTGGCACCTAAGCTGGTCCTCGCTGATATGCCGAGAAGAAAGTCGCTACCTGGAATGATCTCTCCTTCAAATCAATAATTCTTGGTGGAACTAAAAACATAAATTATGCGAGATTTTAATTATAAAAGGTTGACCATGGTTAAATTCAAATTTACACAATCACTCTAGATATAATAATTGTCGGAGTGAAAAGTTTCGCAAGTACGAAGTAATGAGTAATGTTAGACATCTTAAACTTATATTTTAACAGGTGATTATCGTTTTTAGCTTGGTTTGGACAAGTGAAAATTCAGGATGATAATTATCCTTTTGGGCATTTTAGGATTAAGTGCTTCTTATTCTATGACCCTAAAGGTTATGAAAATAACGAAAGTCTAGACATTCTAGTTAAGAAAAAGAAAAAGGAAAAAATAAAAAAATATGTGTGGTAATTAGTTTAGATTTGTAAAATGGTCAAAACGGGGCTTTTCAAAGCTATTGAGTTCTTAATTCCTTATGATGAACACTTAGCTACTTTTCGAGGTAATTAGTCGTGGGGAATTAAGACTCTTAGTTTTCTAAGTGTTTTTACTTATATGCCAGATTTGCTTGAGGACACGACAATAGTTTAGTATTTGGGGGTGGATTTTGGATAATGCTTAAATACCATACCTTGGACCTAATAAAGCTAAACGACTTAAAGACCAAAAACGACATAAAAATGCCAAATGTATGTTTGTTTTACTTTGTATATTGTGCAGGTAACGGATATTCACTAAAGGACAAAAACAAAGCCAAAACCGACAAAACCAAGCACGGGATTGGAAAGAGCGTGAAAAGTCGAGCCGAAGACGTGTGCATCTTAAATGGGCCAACCCGCACCCATTTAATGGGTCGGGCCAGCCCATTAAGCCCTTGTCATTAAAACTTATAAGCTAAAAAGTCTAAGTCCAAATCCATAATCAAACCGGCCCAAACCAAAAGCCCAAATACACTTAACCATAATCCCATTAAATCTTTTACACCGTTAGTCCTTATACCATTTCACCATTAACTCTAACCTTTACAACAGTAGTCCTGGAGTTAACACCATTAGTCCCTACACCCCTCTTTGTTCCTTTAAAACACACGTTTTCCACAAACAAATACCCCACTCTCCCGCCAAATCCCACTATTCACCTATCTCTTTCATTCTAACCCACGACTGCTGCTATAGAAGAATTAGGGTTTGCATAAAAACCCTAAAATTAAATACGCCTTTTTATTAATAAAAACATAAAAATAATTTACACGAAAACCTTATCAACCCCAAATCATGAGCCACGAGGCTCTAATACCAATTGTGGAATCCTATAATGACTCCATAAATCATTATTAGGACTCATCTAGGGTATGATAACAATGATTGTAACACACAGCGGAATATAGAGAACACAATCATGTTACTAATAAGGTTTTCTTTATTAAACATTAATAAAGAAACTAACTACTAACTACTAACTACTACACACGCTTTCTATGCGTTTAAACTCTCATTGGAGAGACTATCTATCAATCCATTCTAATACTAGACGCCTTCTCCTTTTTATATAATAGAGGGGTTAGGGTTTACAAGACAAGATAAGATCAAAATAAAATTAGAAAACTATAAATCAGCATTAAATACTATTTGACTAATCTTTAATCGGCATTAATGTTGATCTTTATCTTTTAGCTGAGCATTAAATACTGTTTGACTAATCTTCAATCAGCATTAATGTTATTCCAACTTTGTCTTGTAGGTCCTCCACCTTTAATATGTTTTGTCATAATCAAATCAAAGTATAATTCCCAACACTCCTTGACTTTGAATACTCTATCTCTGAAGCTGAGCATGAAATATAGGTGGGAACTTTTTAACAGCAAGTGCAAGAAATCCAAACACGTACAAAGAGTTGGTATAAAGGTGGGAACAATTGTCAACACTGTTCCCTAAAGTATGGTAGTTTCCTTTCTAAGAAGGGAAGCATTTAATGGAGATGTACTTCTCCACTAGATGCATGACACGTCTCGACAACCCTCACATGTTACCCTTATATCCCAACTATATAAGAAAATGTTTAATTTAGAGATAGGTATCGATTCTAAACAAACAAAAATAATACAATGTATTATAGTTGATAGGATCATCCTTTCATGAAGTATAAACTTAGCTTTCATTCATGAGAGTTTTATTTGTCATTCAATTAGGATAGTGTTCTGCAACTATCCCTTGTAAATCTTTGTTTCAATT
>BQNB010018024.1:0-15025 GCA_026074375.1 Tanacetum coccineum
AGATAAATGGGCCATCTAAAATTTGACGATTTGCAATAAAGGTCGATTGCACTTCATTCACAAGACCATCAATGACAGTCACAAGACGATTAGCGAAAAGTTTGGTAATGATTTTATAAAGGCTGCCAATAAGACTTATAGGTCTATAGTCCTTCACCATTTTAGCCCTTTGAAATTTCGGAATCAACGCAATAAAGGACGAGTTACCTCCTGAATGACGAAAACCATTATTAAAAAAGTGATTCACGGCTTCCACTACATCGCCTTCAATTAAATTCCAAAATCTACGATAAAAACCAATATCTAAACCACAATCCCAAACATTATTTTATAACATAGACGTCACAATTTTATTTTGCATGTTATTTTGGTAACATTTTCATATTGAAAAACAGAGATATATCTTACTTTTAAAAATAATAATAAAGTAAATTCTAGAATAACTCTATGTGTTTTACCGAATTTCACATTTACATATATGTCAGATAAGGTGGGTCATATACATCCTTTCGTCAGCAAAGGTTGTGGGTCATATACATCCTTTCGTCAGCAAAGGTTAGACAATATACATCTTTAGGATGAATGACGCAAACCTTTTTTCCATTATCTCCTAACGTGAGTTAAACATGAGGGGTGTTTTCGTCTTTTTCCTTGTAATAAGATGTATTTTGCAGTCTGTCATTGTTGTTGTTGTTGTTGTTGTTGTTGTTGTTGTTGCTGATGTTGTTGTTGACTTGTTGTTGTTAAAATCACCTCACGTCTTCTTTTTTCATCTTCTACAAACCAAAAATGCACGTAAACCTCTTTTTAACAAAATTTTCTTTAAATATGCCCAATTCTTTAACAAATAATCACAAACGAAAAAAATGCACGCAAATACACAAACAAATCCACCAAGACAACCCACATAAATGCGAAAACACATAAATTCAACATCAACGACAACAATCCACCATCAACGGTAGGCGATGGGCAGTGGTGGTGGTGGTGGCGTCCGGCTGCGCTGGTGGCCGGTTTTGATAGAAGAGTAATAATAATAATGGTAAACTGTAAAATACATCTCTGTTATAAGCAAATAGATGAAAACACCTTATATTAGACACACGTTAGCTGGTAATGGAAAAATGTGCATCATTTGTTGTTGTTGTTGTAAAGTGTCAAATTTGAGCAACCGCAAAGAAATTTGACTCATTATAATTTTATGAGTAAATTACATAGTTCGTCCCTGTGGTTTGGACGAAATCACTATCCTCGTCATCTGATTTTCATTTTTTGCATCGTGAGTCCTTATAATGAAGTTTTGTAACATAATTCGTCTTTAACGGAACAAGTCGAGGGACATGCCCGGATTTTGGGTTGTGCAGAAAGTGCAATGCACAGGGCCCATTTTTATTTTGGGGCGCCAAAATTTTATATACTTGTGCTAAACATAGGCCTAATTCCCAACTTTGTCTGTTTGTATGTCTAAGTCAAACTTGAATTCTCCAACTGAGCCACCGATTTTTTTAGTTGTCGTATTCTTAATTAATAGTGGCGCTACTTTTTTTCTTCCTTTATAGGTTTTCTATTGTTCGGCAAATCGTCTTTGTGGCTACTGCATCTACGACTACAAGTCTACATCAAGGTATCTTTGTTTTAATTAATTGTTTTATGATTTTGTTTTAGTTAACTGCTTTATGATTTTTCTTTTTTCCTTTATAAGTTATTTAAAAATCAAAAGTAACCATTAGAATTGTTTGAATTGAAAGATTGAACATATACATGTTAGTTTGTTACGCCCGCTAGACGTTCGAAGGTTTCAAACTTTTGACGAAGTGAGCAACAAATATTCTAGTTGAGGACATGAATTATTTAATCACAAATATTCTAGTAACCATGACATTAGCATAAAGAAGTTTTTCAAAATTAAAATTGTTAAAGTCTTACTTGAGGTCCACAATGTCACAAGAGAGACTAAATAGATTGGCATTAAGAGCAATTGGGAACGGACTATTAGAGAACGTTGATTATGAAGCTTTAATCAACAACTTTATTTCAAAGAATGCGAGGAGAATTGCATTGTTCCATAAATAATAAATACACTATATATAGCTATTTGTGAGAGTGATTTACTAATTTGATTTTAGCTTTTTTCAAAGTTTTTTTTCATATGTTGCAACTTTATCAATTTTAAAAAAATTGTATTGAAACTATTCGTGTTTAAGGGGCTTAATTATTACTAACCGAACAGGGCACCCAAAATCCACGGGACGGCCCTGTCGAGAGATGAATGTTAGGTTATCATTTCATCACCAAACACAAAAATAAGAAACAGATAAGGATGAATCGTGTTACAAAACTTTATTATAAGGATTCACGATGAAAAAATGAAAGTCGAGAGACGAGATAGTGATTTCGCCCAAACCATAGGGACGGTAATTTTTTTTTTAACATCATAGGGACGGTAATTTACTCTAATTTTATGATAATAGTCTTTATGGTCACATGTTATTTTCGCACCGTTTATTGAATGTTCAAGTTATTTTATTATTAGTGACAAATAATGCAATTGGTGTGTTTATTAGATTTAGTGAGATATTTTCAATCCAAGACCAAACAAATTGATTATTGGTTAATTTTAAGGCATCTATTATTTCTGGTATTCAATAGATGTTGTTTCGGCATTTCACAAAAACAAACTAGTTAATGCCTTTTTCCTTCTAGAAAAGGATATCGTGACGACATCAAAATTATTGATACTAGTTGAGTTTATATAGTTAAAGAAGTACGGAGTCAAAATTTTGTGCAGAGACTGAAGCTTGAAATTTGATCGATTATCGACTCTATGAAACGTATAACATACATTACAATCTTCGCGTTGTGTTTGATCCATAAATGCTAAAGAAATATTTAATTTTAAAACGGTTAAACAAAACTATCACGACTGACAAGTTGTGGTGTGCCAAAAATTTGGATGGTTGTAAAGCTAGAGCCTTGGCCAAATTGGTGTCAACATGGGCAGTGGGCACCTTTTGAACTGTCCCGTGATATACACTTCCCCACATAAATCTTGTTAAACTATGTTGACCTAAACAAAGCAGTTAAAAAATTTGTTGAGATTTTTTTTAGAATGATATTTTTTTTTCACAATCTATACCACATATATAGGGTTGGTAATTCGGGTCGAGTTCAGATTAGCGGGTTCGGATTGACAGGTTGGCGGGTCAGAAAACTCCAACCTGAACCTGACTCATTTAAATAATCGGGTCAGCTATGTCAACCCTAACATGTTTACACATGACCGAACCTGACACATTCAACCCGTATATATACTTGGTTTTGCGGGTTAAATAGTTGACACGGGTTGAATAGGTTAAACGGGTTTCGGGTTGACCCATTTAACCCGTTTTATATAAAAAGTTCGCACATTACACGGGTTAAACAAGTTAAACGGGTCTGCGGGTGGACCCGTTTAACACATATAATAAAATATATATAATTTTTAATTTTGGAAAAAAAAGTCTTAAACGGGTTGGCGGGTCGACCCGCTTAATTTATTTCCAACCCGAACCTAACCCGACCCGAAATCTATTAGACTCAACCCGAACCTGTTAATTTTCGTGTCGGTTTCATGTCGAGTCAGAAACTGCCACCCCTACACATATCTCAAAATATATTTCGCGAGGCTTGAACTCACAACCTCTAAGTTGGTGGGAGAATTCACATACCCAAAGATACCCTTGGTGTCATCTAAGGTTTTATGTTAACACCCAAATTCAAACCAGTTGGCCTGATACACTCTTGAACGGTACGTTAATGATAATAAAAAAGGATTTCGATGTAATTATAAAATGGGTTGGTGTCATGTGTGATATAAAAGATGTTAAAAAGTAGAGGGGCCCTTTGACAAAAGTCTCCAGGCACGCCATCCCTCGTCGTTACCTTTTTGATCCAAACACCCGTTAAGAATCTCAAAACCCATCAAGTGTTTCACCTTTTTTTATTGCGTATCATTGATTTGCTTTATGATTAGATCGACATCATGCATTTTGCATATTTCGACTGAATGGGTGAACATAAATCTTTCATTGTTTTGGCTTAGAATATCGCAGTATCTCATTCTAGAACGGGTATGTCAAGTTACAAGTATCGCTATATGATAAGACTCAACAGAAACCAACTCATAATCAAGCTCACATTAGTAGCCGCGCTTTAGTACGACTAGCATTACCAAACTCGGTACATTTATAATATCTAATTCATTTTCAAACGACATGTGTGTACATTCGAGTCAAAAAGCTAGTCCGTAACTATATACAATTGTATGGATATATTCCTATTGCAAAGTACAACATATAAAATATATAAATAGACAAGTGTGTTTAATCATGAAATGCAATAGCAAGCACACTATCTCCGATTCATGATGCCAACATGTTCATAAACTCGCTTCACCTTTTCTTGGAAACAACTCATTCAATGAATCGCAAAGCAATGAATACAACAAGCAAAAGTACTCGCGCGTTGCTGTGAGGCGGGTATGTTTTTGTTGGTGCGGGGTGGGTTTTTTTTTTTATTGGTGTCGACATTAATTTTTTTTTAGTTTTTTTTTTATATCAAGCAAAATAGCTCGCGCGTTGTGGCTGGGCCTCATGTTTAATAGTTTTTTTTATATGAGCTTATGTGTTGGGCCTCATGTCGCGAATATTTTTTATTTGATTAAATCAGCAATTTTGTAAATTTTTTTCTATTTTGTGTCGAGCAATTTTTTTTATATTGAGTTTATTTTTTCGGTCTCATGTTTAATAGTTTGTTTTTTTATATGGGCTTATGTATTGGGCCTCATGTCGCGGGTATTTTTTTATCTGAATAAATCAGTATTTTTGTAAAAAAAAAATTATATTTTGTGCCGAGCAAATTTTTTTTTATATTGCCTGCTTTAAAAAAAACGTATGTGTTGGGCCTCATGGCGCGAGTATTTTTTTTATCTGATTAAATCAGTACTTTTGTAATTTTTTTCTTATTTTGTGCCGAACAAATTTTTTTATATTGGGTTTATTGTTCGGTCTCATGTCTAATAGTTTATTTTTTTTATATGGGCTTATGCGTTGGGCCTCACGTCGCGGGTATTTTTTTTTATCTGAATAAGTCAGTACTTTTTAAAAAAAAAAAATCTTATTTTGGCTCGAGGAATTTTTTATATTACCTAATTTAAAAAAAAAAAAAAAAAGGTAAATGGGCCGGCCCAAATTGGGAGCCCAAATGGCCGGCAACTGTAGCATGCCAAAGAAACGACGTCGTTTCTTTTGTGTTTTGAGTATAATCAAATTATTTTATAATTTTCTGTTAATCGTGTTATTCATTTTATTTATTTAACAATTCATTGTTTTGACAAATGCATGGAGTGTGTGTAATATACTAATATGATACTTTAACACCATATTACCTTGATTAGAGCTGGAATTTTTCTCTAAAATATTTGGAGTTTAGCTCACCTTGTTAAAAATCTTACTAATATAGTTCTCATAAAGAGTAAAACACATTAGTACTGTATATCCCCATTTTTTAACTGGATCAAAATAAAATAAATGGAAAAGAAATTATATAGTATCATCATGTTACCAAGCTCTATATTGAGAGAAAGTGTGAAAAATGTTGTTTTAGTGTAGTATTTTGTTTTAGCTTGAGAACGAATAATTCAAATTCTTTTGACGTGCAATGAGGCCCACCGTAACTATTATAATGGGCTCAAACTGGCCCAAAGATTAATCACAAGGCCTGGAGATTTTCATAACCTACAAACCTAAAGTTTAAACAAACAGAATGTACTTCTTTTCCGTTAATTGCTTTACTACATTAAGCCATGCTATTTTCTTTTATTGTTTACTGAACGAATGTTACGCCCTTGTTTCGATAATTGTCGTGTTTATTTATTATTTTTTATTAGGATAAGTGTTGGAGTCATTGTTTAGGATATGTTTTTGAGTCATTTTAGGATAAGTCTTATGTTTGTGAGAGTTATCTCATAAACTAGTATTTAAGATGTCATAATGTTATGAATGAATCAATCAAGTTAAAAGATCAAATAAATATCTCGTCCTCTTCGTCTATATATTCTTAAGGAGTTCGCACACGCTTGAAGTGGTGCCTTATCCCGATACAACCCCTAATGGGTCGTATCAATGATCTTATTAAGCGAAGAGAATCAGCTCCAATTTCTTTGAAATGAAAAACAACTTTACTGATAAAACGAACAATAAGTTTTTTTTTAACTAACATCAAAAGAAATAAAGTCACAAGAAAACTTGAAAAACTTCAGTTCCGTAAAGAAAAAAATATAATTTGGTTGTAGTTTCAAGTGAGACAAGTATACAATTTAAAAGTAATGTGGTGGGCGTGACATGTGAAAAGACTACACATACACGGACGTAGATGTGTAATCTTAAGTCTTCATCTTGTGCATCGTTTACTAATGAAATGATGTCAACGATGTGTAATAATCTTTGATTTCTCACAAGGCAATGTTACAGAACAATATAAATAAATGCTAAATGTTTAAACGGGCTTGGCGCAATACAAACTAACACTAAATACTAGTCCAATGTCACCAGGAATTTAAATGAGAATCCTAAAACTAGAAGAACATGACAGAGTTTACTTAATTGTGGATGCAACAGCCGAAAACTTGGTCATGAATCATTGTAACGTACTAACGTGTAGGTAGAAATTGTTCAGTCCCAAAAGCAGACTTCTAACGTAAAATGTTGAAGTTGTCATAAATTAAGTAATACTAAGTAAGGTTATGATGCATTAAACTTACTGTTGTTTGTGAAAGAGTAAATTTAGAAACGGAAAAAGCGCGGTAACCCGCGCGATGCTCTCGAGGGCATTTCTTTTCGATCCTTTTTTCCTTTTATAGCATTCTGTTTTTTCCCCTTACTATAAGGGAATGAAGTGTTTAATTTTTAGATGTTGGGGGTTGATATGGTTTTAGGTAAAGATCCGTACCAGACAAGGCGGGGTGAATCTTGGCACTTGGTGAGAACCTGAGTACCTGCGAGTAAGAAAGAAAGACGCGTTAGCCTCGCCTCGGGGGTGATCCCAGGACCAAGCTCAGGCGTGAGAGTAAGTAAACGTTGGAGCCGGAGGGGCGTGAAGTGGTATGTGTGTGAGAATGCAAAAAATGCTGCCCTAATAGCAGTAAATGAGGGGTTATTTATACTACCTGAGCCACTGTAGCAATGCACTGTTTCTGACACTTAGAAATTGGGAAGCCGAGCTAGCCCTAGCTTTTGTGTCATGCGGCGATGTTGCGTGTAGACATAGTCCCGCGAATCCTGGGATGGAGGCGCCCTCATGGGCACTTGCTATTGACCACAAGTCTGAAGAGGTGTTCTAGCTTCCTTGATCTTAGCGTTTTGTCTTTTCCCTGGCTTCTTCGGATGTGCCCTTCCGGATTGGTTATGTTCCCTTCGGATGTTGTGCCCGTCCGGATATATACACGGACATGCCCCCCCAGTATTGTGTTATTAGTTGACTAATTGGACAATACTTAACATGTTCTTTTTCTTCTCCTTCGGATTTTTTTTATTTTACGTAGCGACAAAAACCATAATTACAGCCGGTTAAAGATCATAATTGCTCGGGGTTAAAACTGGGGTAGCCGCACACGTGTCCTTCGCTCCCCAACGGGTGGTGAAGATCATGCCACGTAAGCCATCTGACACGACGTGATGTTTCCTGTTCCCCTCTTACCCCAACAAATAGACGTCCCTCACATTTTTACAGCGTGTTTTTTCTTTCCCCGAACGTCCCTTCATGATATTTTGGCTTCAAATCAGGTATATCTTTCCTCTGTCTTTTAATAATAACCGTCCCCTTCGGTATCTTTGACAATGTCCGAGGAAGATCAAACTGCTGACGTTGCGACGTTACCTAAGTTTGACATGCCATCTTATGAGTCCGAGATGACTGCTAAAGATGTTAAAGCGTTGGCGCTCTGACACAATATTCCCTTAGATTTACACCCTGTTGCTCTTACTAAAGGATGGACCATGGACAAGTTGCCGGGCGACATGATAGGGTTATACAAACAATATTTTGAGTTTTCGAGGATACGGGTGCCTTTTTATGCCTTCCTATTGGCCGTAATCAAGCATTTCCGCATACATATTTCTCAGCTTGTGCCGTTAGGGTTGAACCGATTGACTATGTTTGAACTATACTGTCGGAGCCTGAATATTGTTCCTTCCACAAACTTGTTTCGCGTTTTTTATAAAGTTAGCAAACAAGGGAACTGATTCTCTTTTGAGAAAAGGACCGGGAAGAGTGCCGGTGGTCAAATATTTCGCGAGACCTTTTCTGGGTTGAAGGGTGGAAAAGAAGGTTTTTCTTTCTAGATAGGAGGACTATACCAGACGATATGGCTTGGAGACATCATGATTCTGATGTTAATAACCCTGTCCCGGAGGGTGGCTTTAGTGTCTCAGACGTGCAAGCATTAACCGAACATGTCATAGATCTTCGACTCGTTCCCTCCGGACTGCTTTTTCAGGGAGGGCTAAGTACAACATGGGATTTTCCTGGTTTTTGCCCTGTTTTTAAAGATACCGAGGGGAATGGTAATATTTTGTAGTTTGTCCTTAAGTGTGAGATTGCTTCGGTGTGCCTTAACGTTTTACTTTTTCCTTTGGCACTGATCACCATGTTTGAATACCTACATTTCCCTTTCCTGTCCGGTTCTACTATCTCTCAAGGACCTACCCTCACTTCTTAGGATCAAATTGCACAACATACTGCTCGTCCTCTTCCTTCTGACCAAGCCATTCTGGAGAAGACGGATCATTAGAAAATCGTTAAGGTGGAGGACCCGAAGATTGTTGTCATTCGAGAAAGAAAAGCAAAAGTTGCTGCTAAGAAGAGGGAAAGGAAAAAACAAGGTGGTAATGGTGGAGAGGGCTCTAGCCTTGTGACTAAGAGACGGAAAACGGCCGCTCATAGAGATGGTTCTGCTGCTTCTGAGGCTACTTCATCCTCTGAGCCTATTAGGACTCTCAATCCCAATAACCTATCTACTGCTATTGTTGAGACTGCTGAGTCACGAGAGGACCGTTCTCCTCGTGAATCTCCTCGTGGCTTAGCCGACCATTCTGTTCACAACTATGACACTCATCATGGCGATGGAGGAACAGGGAACCTTCGGCTGGGGACCTCCGGAGACCCTCCTGAGAGGGCTATTACTCACGTTGATACTGAAGTGGTTCAACCGTCTCCTTCCCCCCGGAATGCTTTTCACAGCTCCGATACCACACAACTAGCTTCTCCTTTGCGGACCGTCCAGCGAGGTACATCTGGATTTTAGTTCCTTCTTTCTCATTTTTTTATTTGTTATTATCGCTTTGACTGTTCCTTTGTATTTGTAGGTAACACCAAAGCTGGTGAGTCATCGAGAAGAGGACCTGTTCATGTGCCCGATTGGGCTATCCGCCAGAGGTGCCGCTTGGATACTCCGATGTGGTGTCGAGAGCTCATGGTTCACCTGGATCCTCCAGCAGCTCAAGAGGAGTCCAATGCTCTAAACAACACTACTGCTCTTGAGAGGGCTTGGTTCTCTTTGGCGTGGGGGGGCTCTGCCCAACTGCTGATATTCTTAGAGATCAAGCAACCTTTTAAAGCTAACTTTGATTAGCTTGCGAGATCATTGCGAGGTAATGGTGGATCTGGCCAGGAAACTTGTTCAGGCTCGGTTGGACGTACAACATAGCTCTGGCCTTTACAACTCCTTATCTGACCGGTTCAAGGCATTCAGAAGTGCTCACGAGGGTTGTGCCAGAAGGCTTGAGGCGTCGGAAAACTGTAATAGAGAGCTATTTTAAGTGAATAAAGATCAAGCCCTCCGGATCAAAGAGTTAGAGGACACCTTGGCTAAGAAGGATTCTGCCCTTGTCTATGCTGAGAGAATTAACACCGAACGAGCTCAAGAGAGAGAGAAGCTGGTTTTCCCAACTTGGCCGAGTCAGTAAAAAAAAAGTTTCGACTGTTAACGCAGGCTTTTTCCCCACTGTGGTCGGCATCTACTCAGAGCCATGAGTACAAGGAAAGTTTGGTCCAAACCTTTCAACCTCTATTCAAAGCCGGGTGGGGCAAAGACTTGCCGAGAAATATCTGCGAGGAAAAACCTCTTGGAGCTTATGGTAAAATAGTGGGATTTTGACGTTTAATGGTCCGATAAGAAAATGAAGTCGATTATGACAAGCGTCTTTGAGAAGCGATATCCTTACGTGAATAGATTGTCCCAGGCTTATCATCACTCCGTCACTGAACGCTCAAGAATCTATCCGACAGCTCCCCCTCATAGGACAAGCTCCTCACATCAATCCCTTCCTCTTAAAGCTCCTTTCCACCGCTGCTCCTCTAGGGCCTACGGCACTTATTTATTTTTATTAATCCTTAAGAGTTGATGAAGTAAAAGTGGAAAGACCCTTATAGTTTACTAGGTTTTTGCTTTGAAACTCTTTGATAAAATAAGGAATTAGTGATTTATTTGTATGATAATCGTTCTGAATTATTTATGTCAGACATTGGCGGGTTTGTATGGAACGGTTTATTTTAGACATTAATGATCTAACTTAGAAATTTTGTAATGATTTTGATCTTAGGAAATTTTGTAAAGTTTATGCGCCCCTTCATATTTATTATCTTGCTCGTAGATCTCCTTATGTGACTTACGTCTTATGAGGTACGTAATGATTCCTTTCATGTGTGGGTTTGTCCTTTCGGTTTTTGACCGACGGGGTATGTAGTGTAGCCCCTTATCGTACCTTACTGGGTACAAAACGTCTTTTGGTGTGACGCCCAAGCTTGGTTCCTAGACTTTGGTCTAGGCACATGACACTTTATGGGCTATGCCCTGGCTCATCCCTTTGACTTTAGCATGTGGGGTTATGTTAGCCTTTAGGGTGCTATGCCCCTGTTCATCCATTTAGCCGATGGGGTATATAAAGCCTTTCGGTGCTATGCACAAGCTCGTCCCTTTGACTTTAGTCTGTGGGGGATATTATGCCTTTTGGTGCTATGCACTCCGGATCATCCCTTTGACCTCTGGTCTGTGGGGTTTATAGTATGCTTTACTCTTGACCGGAGGTAGCGAGTCGTCCGGTCAAGAAGTTGTCAAACATAACATATTCGGAAAATTTACCCCCTCCTATGGAGCTGGAGTGAAGGCATTGTCATTCATTCAATTAGTCATAGTTCATACAATTCATGCAATTAGAATAACTTCTACATATAACATTTGCGGAGATTAATAGCATGCCAAGTACGGGGCACTTCCTTGTCTTCCAGAGTTTGCAACTTGTATGAACCATTTTCGTATGCTTCCATGACCCTGTACGGCCCTTCCCACTTCGGTCCTAGTTTGCCCTGATCTTTCACCATGCTTGCCTCATTCCTCGGGAACACAAACTCTCCGGGCTTGAAGCCTGCCGGACGGACTTTCTTGTTATAATACTGTTCCATCTTTGTCTTGTATCTTGCTTCCCTGACAGCAGCTGCTTCCCTCCTTTCCTGCAATAGATCTAGATTCAAATGCATCTCTTCCTCATTGTACTATTCTCTAATCATCAAAGTTTGATAAGTCGACATACCTATCTCCGCTGGAATGACTGCCTCACTGCCGTAGGTGAGACTGAAGGGCGTCTCTTCGTTACTCTGCTCGATTGAAGTTTGATGTGCCCATAGAATGTTTGGCAATTCATCAACCTATTCGGCCTTAACCCTTCCGAGGCGGGTTTTGATTCCCTCCATTAGGCTCCTGTTGGCCCTTTCTACTAACCCGTTTGCCTGAGGATGCGTTACTGCCATGTTCATTTGTTGAATTTTGATCCTCCCGCACCAGCTTTTGAACGGGTCGTTTACCAACTGTGCCCCGTTGTCAGTGACTTTAATCCGAGGCAGCCCAAACCTGCAGATTATATTGTCTATGACAAAACATATTACCTCTTTTCCAGTGATCTTTACCAGCGGCTTAGCTTCTATCCATTTGGTGAAGTAGTCGATTGCAACGATCACGAATTTGGCTCCTCTTCTTGCTGGTGGCAATGGTTCGAGGATGTCCATGTCCCATTGGTAGAACGGCCAAGGGGTCATGATGGACGTCATAAGGATTTTCGGAAGCCTCGGAACTGGAGCGTGTATTTGGCATGGGTCACATTTTTCTATTTCCTTTTTGGCGTCTTCGTGCATGGTCGGCCAGTAGTACCCTTGTCTAAGCGCCTTTTTTACTACCGCGCGAGGACCAACATGCATACCACAAGATCCCATGTGGATCTCACGTATGACATAGTTGGCCTGTAGTGGACCCACATATCTTAGCATTGGCTCTAGGTACCCTTTCTTGAAGAGAACACCAGATTCCACTGTGTACTGGCCAATCTTAGCTCATAAACATCGTGCTTCATTTTTGTCCTCCGGCCATATTCCTTCCTCCAAACACTGTATAATGGGAGTCATCCAGATGTCTCCCTCTTCTTCGACTATAGTGTGGACATCCTCGCCTTCTGTGGATCGTTCGTTCAGGACCTCTACTAACACCTCTTTCGTCAGGTGATTGAATGCCACAGATACGAGTTTACTCAACACATCTGCCTTTTGATTCATGTTCCTGGGAATGTTTTCAATTAAGAATGATTTGAACCCGAAGATATACTCATTCGCCTTCGCTAGATATTTTATCATGCTGTCTTTGTTGGCTTTGTAATTTCCGTTGATCTGACTTGCCACAAGCTTGGAGTCCACCTTAACCTCTATGTTTGATATGTTCATCTGGCGAGCTATCCTTAATCCAACTAGAAGAGCCTCGTACTCGGCCTCATTATTGGTACTTGGGAAAGTGAGACGAAGAGCATAAGTGTACTCAATGCCGCTGGGCCCTATCAAAACCAGACCTGCTCCTGACCCCTTCGGGCTGGATGCTCCGTTAGTAAACAAAGTCCAACTTTCGGTGTCATCTTTTTCCACGGGTACCTCCGGCATCCGAAAGTATAAATCTTCCTTTGTTCCTTCCGGTGCTTCTGAAAGGAAATCCGCTAGAACTTGTCCCTTCACCGCGTTGCGAGGTATAAACTTAATGTTATATGCCCCCAGTTCAACAACATATTTCGCCAATTTTTCAGACGTCTTAGTGTTGTTGAGGATGTTTTTAATTGGTTGGCCAGTGATGAACTTTACCGGATGGGCCTTGAAGTACCTCCTCAACCTTCGAGTCATGTGGATCAAAGAAAGTGCCAACTTCTCCATGGGAGCATAATTTCTTTCGGCCTCGTTCAGAGTCCTGCTTACATACTGAACGGGGCATTGCCTTCCCTTCCTGTCAGTTAAAAGAACAGCACTAACAGCCTCTGCCGACACTGCCAAGTAAGCATAAAGGGTTTCTTTTTCCTGAGGTGGTGTTAGGGATGTGAGCTCCGTGATGAGCCTTTTCATTTGTTGGAAGGCCGCCTCCACCTCTTGCGTCCATCGGTATTCATGTTTGTTCTCCTTGGTTATGTTTTTCAGGGTGTTGAGGAACGGTAGTGATCTTTCCGCAAACTTAGCAAGGAAGCGACTGAGGGATGCTAGTTTTCCATTCATACTTTGCATTTCTTTCAGCGTTCGCGGAGATTGGAGGTCCGCCAGAGCCATTGTCTCTTTTGGATTAGCTCTGATTACTTCTGACGTTACCATATAACCTAGAAACTTTCCTTCTTCCACTCCGAAGGAACATTTCTTCGGATTCAACTTCATGTTAAATTTCTTTAAATTGTCAAAGGTTTCCGCTATGTCGGCCAGCAACATCTTCTCGTCCCTGCTCTTAATTACCATGTCATCCACATATACCTCCAAGTTTCTTCTTATTTGGGGTTGGAAGGCCGAGTCCACCAGTCTTTGGTACGTGGCGCCCGTATTTTTCAATCCGAACGGCATTTTGGTATAGCAGTACGTCCCCTGATCCGTGTAAAACGCCATTTTTTCTTTGTCTTCATTGGCCATCTGAATTTGGTGATAGCCCTTGTAGCCATCCAAGAAGCACTTATATTTGAATCCCATTACGGATTCTACCTTACAATCTATGGTCGGGAGTGGATAATAGTCTTTCGGACAAGTTGAGTTTATGTTTTTGAAGTCAATACACATCCTCCAGGTTCCATCCCTCTTTTTGACCAGCACAGGGTTGGAGATGTACGCGAGGTACTTCAACAGACGGACTATACCTGCTTTGACCCATTCGTCCACTTCATTTGTTACCACCCCACTTTTTTCCATTGAAAATGTTCTCCGCTTTTGGCACACGGGATCCAGAGAGGGGTTCACATTCAACGCGTGCTCTATAATCCGCCGTGGAACACCTGTCATGTTAGATGGCTCCCACGCAAAGACAGCCATGTTATCTTTTAACAAGCGTTTGAGTTGATCCTTACTTGCTTCGGATAATCCTCCACCGATGGTCACTAGCTGGTCCGGGACCGATGGGTTGACCAATACTTCTTCTGTGAATGCCACCTCTCCTTTTCCTTCTGGCCTTTCTTCCTCCTTCATTTGTTTTTTTTCTAATCGCCTGCACTTAGCGATGATGACCGTCCGGGTGACTAGTGTAGACACCCCTTTTGGGGTTGGGAATTTCATCATTGAGTGGATAGTGGAAGGGATGGCTCAAAGGGTCTTTAGACCGGGCCTCCCTATGATGATGTTATAGGGTGAAGGAGCTCGGACCATAATAAACTTCATGGAGGTCCTCCTGCTTAGTCCTTCATTGCCGAAACATACCTCCAACGCTATCTTCCCTAGCGGCTTTGATACCTCCCCGACGAACCCTACTAAGTCTGTTCGAGTCTCTTTCAACCACCCTTTTATCTTCAGATTCAGGTTTTCGAAACAGTGTTCGAACATCACCTCGACTGAAGACCCCTCGTCCACATACACTCGCCTGACCAAGTATCCTTCTACTTCTGCTTCGACAATCAAAGGTTCCTCGAAAATATCTTCAGAGGATATTGCTGGGAAAGATATG
>BQNB010018024.1:18993-68934 GCA_026074375.1 Tanacetum coccineum
AGTTTAAAGCTCATAATTTATCAACGAGCTTGAGATTTATATTCAAATATATTTAAAAACGGATTAAACTCACGAGGCTAACAAACCTTGATAAGTTTTAAAAAAACATCTATGTACTCGTCTATGTATAATCATAAAAGTTAAACAACTAGGTACTCGTCTGTTACACTATCAATATATAACCTATTTACAGATGCATTTACTTTTTATTTCTCTTATAAACCTGAATTTAAACATAAAAATTTTCTTTTACTTTTGTTTCGGTTCGGTTTTGGTTCGGTTCGGCTCAAACCCGACGCTTAGTTGGTTGGAACTACATAAACCGAGCCGAACCGACCTTATAGTGGTTGTTTTGAACACCAGATGGGGGGTGAAACATCCTTTTATAATTGAAGTGTGAGCGATGTAAGTGGATTTGGGTCGATGATGAATAAAAAAGCGGGTTTTTATGATGAGAAATTTTCTTCCAGCTGCAAAGGCAATGACTACTGATGTACCTCAACATACTTTGAAGAAAAACGTCGTTAAAGAGAAACAACGAGAGGTTAAAATTCTGGTCGGTCAATACAGATGATAAGAAGGGTCAACTTAGGTATGTACCGAAGTTTCTAGAGGATGATACTCATGATAAAAAGAATCAGAAGAAGAAAGTGCTGATGACAGTGATTCTGATCTCAAAATACTTGGAAATAAATCTTCTATGTTTTGTGGATTAATCCCTCGAGGTTTTTGCTCTGCAAATCGAGTTCGTGGTATGTGTATGAAGACTAGATAACCGATTTCTCCTTCTGGTAATAAAACTCATCCTAGCGTACCTAGCTCTTCTTCTGTTAGTTTTATTAGTGGATCTGAAAATGAGGTATATCTAATTAATACATGTATCCCCATTATTGTCTATTAATTTATGTATAACTAATTACTGTTTATGAAGTTTTTTTTTAAATTTTAGCCACCAGCTCTAAAGATAAAGGGACTCACTATACTATATTACAATCAAACTTATATACAGATGCAGTAATGTATAATGTTGATGCACTAATGTATAATACAGATGCACTACTGATGCACTATTTTTTTTATCAAAAATATAAAAATGATCAATGAAGTGTTACTGGGTCAGCCTAAGCTAACTCACATCAACCTTCATTGATATGGCTTGTTTTGACCTTTTACTCAAACCCATCAGACGCACCCTTCTTAGGTGATTGAATGTTAGATTCTGCTGGCTTCATCTCAGGTGCCACTACTTTTCCAGGAGCTGCAAAAAAGTCTATAGCTAGATAACTTGCATCAGTAGGTGGAGACGCGAAGAGATAAAATTTTGGTATGTATTTTTCATAACTACACATTCCTCTAATGGATATATGTTTTTTTTCATTGTTTGTGATGTGTTGATTCTGTAAGTTTATTTCTAGAACACCCTTCAACCCTACTAAATCCTAGGAGTAGAGGTAGCAATTTAACCAAAAGAAAGCCAGTTAAACGAGTTGCGTTTTTTTATCATATTTGACAACCTAATTGATATAAAAGTATATACAACATTCAATAAAAAAGAAACAACGATGCACTTTTTTTTATCAATAGAATGTATGGATTTAACTCAATGCACGTGGTGCAGTTATGAGAATGTTTTCCAACGAAACCTAAACCTAAACCCCAATACTTGACCTGACTTTGAAAACATAACATACAGATGCACCTTTTGTTTATAAACTGATGCACTTTTTTTTATCAATAGAATGTATGGATTTAACTCTACGGATGAGACCTTAAGAAGGAAGCTAAAGGTGCTAATTTCTATACCAATTATGTATTCTGTAACATAATATATGATCATGGTCTTAATTTGTAGGTCTGCAAGCAGTCAAAAAAGTTCTACCCTGGGTCATTAGTGTTTTGAGGACCTTATTAATTGCAGCTTCGAACAAAAAGCCTGAGCCATCTCAAAACTCTGAGGTGTCTTTTCACTTTCTTTAATAAAACAACATTGTGATATTTGTGTTATCGCTAACTTCTGATTTGATAATGTTGCGTTATATCAATTGATGGAGTTAAAATCCCCAAAGCCTCTGTGGTGTATACACAAGCCCGTATATCAGATTAAGCCTTTTGATTTCCTCATGTTGATGGACTCACCAGATGACCCCCTATTTTAGCTCAGAAAACTTCAGGTTAGTAACTACTTTTACGTGTTGTATTCATGTCATCGACTCAATGCAATTTATAATGAAAATATGATTTTGTGTCAGGCTAACTTGCTTGTAGATGTAGTTGATAATATACAAGGATATGCTAACATTTATGAAGATTTAAATCATATCCTGAGATATTCACGCTAATTCCCAGTTTACTGTAGGAAGTAGCATGATAAGATCACATGCCTGTTGAATTGAAGGATGAAATGGAACCTACTGTGTAGCTGATAGACAAGAAAACTGATGAACATCACACGCTACATCGACAATTACAAACGCGAAAACAAAATCCAGTTACTATTAAACTACTAAATTCGGAGATTGAGGAAAAGTAACTCTTCGTGTAAACAGTGGCATACCACAATGTCGCGTGTGTTTGATGGAGGGAAAATCTGGTGTAAAACATCACAACCTTGTTATTATTATATGTAGTGTGTTTCATGTGTAATTTATTTCTTTTTGTTGTACATTTGTAGCTTCGGCTTGAACCAATACAAGTCCAAGTGAGACTCTTTTCATTGCAAAACACTTGGTTGTTATGCTATTACAAACATGCCTGTGTAACAATATTTGAAAAGGAAAATCCAGATTGCCCTCTTATTATACGGTAGTCTTATACAAATGCATCAGGACTCAAAGTTGTAACCATCTGAATACATTTTTTTGGGTTACGTGGGATGCAAAAGGATGCACTAAAAATATACAAACCGATGCACTAAATAAGTACCTCAAACCCGATACGACCTAAAACACGGCTTGTTTTGCCATGTTACAAACCGCCTGACCTGCCTATTTTTGCACCCCTAAGAATAACTAACAACGTATTCCTTATTTGTAAAATTGCATCAGTCCATATCGAGTATATTAAGAACTTATTTGAAGGAAAGAGAGAACAGGTAAAGAGGGATGACCACTGAGCGGCGGCCAAACTAGACGTGCTAGTTGAGACAAGTTTACTACTCTCATACTCCTAGAGTATAGGGGGGGCGAAGAGGGGATGGTGGGGAGAGAGGGAGGTTTCGTGCTCACTCGGACTGGACGATAGTGTGGATGCGAGTCAGAGAAAGGACACGGCGAGTTGTGATTATGAATCACTACGAGTAGAAGCGTCGTAGGGGTCAAACGACTGGAGTGTTACAGAGGCCACCTTATGTTGTTGACGGTCACTATATCGATTAGCGCGATACTCAGTAATTCTCATTTACTTACACTTCTATGGAGTCTAGATGAGCAGAGAGATGGAAAGTAAAAAGATATATTCCCAAAAGATATAATTGGTAGGAGGTATTTACCTAGTTCACTAAAGTATATGTATAAATGAGAATTTAATTTATACCGTTTATTCTTACATAATAACACATTAACACTTGTAGTAAGGTAATTTTGGGGAAAACATTGGTAAAGGCACCAAAATCATATTCCATAATTAAGACTAGAAGATCAGACAGGAGGATGGTGAGGGATTGACATTATGGGTGGGAGTGTACGAATCTATATCACACATCTATGTCTAGGGTATGTAGCAGAGAGATCGTCAGATCTCATAAAGAGACAACACTAGCTAAAGGGGCGCGGAGAGAGTATACTATAGTAGAGATCTATGTATCATAGTTTTCACAGTATTAAAGTGTTCTCTAAGCTGAGACACGCGGAGGTAGCGATCACATGAGTACACAAGTTGTTGGTTTGTTTGATGGTGTCAAGTAGTTACTGGCGCATAGGTTCTCTCTCTCTCTACATTATAGGTTCGATTTCGGGGAGGGTGGGTGATTGTGATTGCAAGTGTACGTCGGTTGAGATTGTTTATGCTGATAAGGTATTGTGTGTTAGTCATAGGTTATCACAATATATACTATCATATACTCTACTCCTCTCTCTATCTATATTCTCAGTAACACGTGCGAGAACTGTTCCATGATATGTCTAGTTGATACATAGAGGCACACACACACACACATAGACACACATGTCTGGGGGTAGATTGTGTTGTTGGTGAGGCGGAGTAGTCGGTCATGCATGTCTAAGTGATAGTTAATAGTTGGTTTAGTAGTTGGGAGTGAGAGGGATAGACTACATAATTGGTGGTTGAGTTACTGTTTGTTGTGATGGAGCAGCTCAGTAGGTGGTGAGGAACTAGGTGGATTTTTTGGATTGAAAAGGGGATGGTGGGGGGGTGTAAGGTTGTTGGATGGGAGGAGTTATTTTGAATGTGAATTAGATTTTAGAGTGGGGGGCTAGGGATAGGGGAGGTTGTTTTATATATTGTGATGAGGTGTGGTTTAGATTAGAGTGGTGTTGATGTAGTAGTTGATGTGTGTGGTGGTGTTTTTAAAATTTGAAGAGGGGGGGTTTTATATTAAAGTGTGATTGTTTGAAGGGTGGTGGATAGATGGTGTGGGTATATATAATATGGTAAAAGAGGCGTTGAGTATAAAGGATGTTAGTTTTAGAATTGTTGTTAGTGTGTGTGATGGTCTTATATATTATTGGAATTGAAGGTTATTTTGTTTTGGTGTATATTAAGTGGATGGGAATGTTGTTGTTTATATAAATTGATATGAAAATTTTGTGATGATTATAAATTATAATTGTTATTAATGATATTGAAATGTTTTAACTATAGAATAGCATGATAAGATCACATGCCTGTTTGAATTGAAGGATGAAATGGTACCTACTGTGTAGCTGATAGATAAAAAACTGATAAACATCACACTACAACGACATTACAAACGCAAAAACAAAATCCTCATACTAATAAACTACACAAATTCGGAGATGAGGAAAGTAACACTTCGTGTAAAAAGTGTGCATACCACAATGTCAGCGTGTGTTTGATAAAGGAAAATCGGTGTAAAACAATCACCACCTTGTATTATTATATTAGTGTGTTTCATGTGTACATTTGCTTTTTTTGTTGTACATTTGTAGCTTCGGCTTGAACCAATACAAGTCCAAGTGAGACTTTTTCATTGCAAAACACTTGGTTGTTATGCTATTACAAACATGCCTGTGTAACAATATTTGAAAAGGAAAATCCAGATTGCCCTCTTATTATACGGTAGTCTTATACAAATGCATCAGGACTCAAAGTTGTAACCATCTGAATACATTTTTTTGGGTTACGTGGGATGCAAAAGGATGCACTAAAAATATACAAACCGATGCACTAAATAAGTACCTCAAACCCGATACGACCTAAAACACGGCTTGTTTTGCCATGTTACAAACCGCCTGACCTGCCTATTTTTGCACCCCTAAGAATAACTAACAACGTATTCCTTATTTGTAAAATTGCATCAGTCCATATCGAGTATATTAAGAACTTATTTGAAGGACTTTACCCTTAGGCATGAAAATGGGCACAATTACTGTTACACAACTATATCTGATCTATATTCTGATATATATTCATCACATTACAAACGTCTCCTTGGGATATAATTTGATATATATTCATCACATTCGTCATTTGCGGGTACATGATATCGTCGCCCCTCACCCTTAATTCTTGTACATGTACCGTATCTTACAGATCTTCCTCTTTCCCTGCATTTGCCCACATTCATAAACCTTCTTTTGTAGACTCGACGAGTAATAACAAGTATTGTACAACTTGTCCCCACATCTTTCTATAATAGACCCACCAACTATTGAATTCTTCAAAGAACGAGCAACTTCAGACAACATTGATGTTGAAGGAGACTAGTCCACACCAGCATCAATATGCTCAACATATACAGGGAAGCTCTCATTTCCATATGGGTTGTTCCATATTTCCTAGCACGCGAACACAAAATTAGGAAACGTATAGTAAATTAAAGATATACACGACAAGATTAGTAAAAAAAGATTATCAGTTTAAATGTTATTTTTTGTGTTCAGCAAGCACAACAATCAGATAAACAATAATTGCAGCAACAAACTGATTATCTATTGTATTAAACACAACAAGTAGATAAGCACCTACAATAGGCCACTTTGAAATACATATCTTAATGCACATATCAAATAGACGGATTTAGTAATGTGTATCAAACAAAATGAATAGATAAACAACTTTAACAAAGCAATCCCAAACACTCCCTTATTAATAAAATCTATGAAGTTCGGATTTGGTAAGTCCGGATAGGTGTCGTTAGCCAAAAAGGATTTTGTGTACATAGTAGATGATATACAAACAGATGCACTAAAATATAAAAACCGATGCACTAAAATATACAAACGGATGCACTAAAATGTACAAACTGATGCACTAAAAAAGTACCTTAAACCCGACACGAACTAAAACACTTCCTGTTTTGCCCTGATACAAACCGCGTGACCTGCCTATTTTGGCACCCCTAAGAATAACTAACAACGTATTCCTTATTCGTAAAATATCACCAGCCCCTATCGAGTATATTAAGTACTATATACATGCAATCGAAGGCCCAAGTGCAACGATGACGACTCCGATCAAATTTGTCAAATCAACTATCTGTACAAAATATTAAATATGAAACCAGACCCATTCAATCTCGGATTGATGTGAAAAGGGTAACTAAAATTTATATTCTTATTACGGAATTACTAATTCCCATGTTCTCAACATTTGTGGGCCACATCACTAAAACCAGGACTCACAAACTAAACTTGTTAAATGCTATAAGTTACTAAAAATTTCAACCCATTAGACCAATTTCATTTAGCTATGAATCAGCTTATTGCTTTTTATAATACAACATTTAAGTTTGGGGATTCAAAACAACATATTTCCTACACAAGATAGATTGTTTAAATGTTATCCAGGTTAGCATATGGTATGTCCTCTAATCCTCTATGTAACATTGATATCGAGTCCTATTATAATTGGATGCTATACTATGATACAAACGGATGCTCTAAATTACGTCAAACGGATGCACTAAATTACGTCAAACGGATGCACTAATAATACTCAATTGATGCCCTAATAATACTCATTGATGCCCTGATAATACTCATTGATGCCTTAATAACACCCACTCTATAGTAGCTTCATTGTAATCAAAGGTAAAAGATTTTACAGGTTAATTTACTTAAGTTACATTCTATATAAATTTAGAAGCTAAGATTGAGTAATAATACTCATTGATGTACTAATAATACTCAACTGATACCCTTTTTGTGTCGTTCTATATATATCTTGTGTTATTGATCTATGAAGTAACACGCCCCGGACCCTTATTCTGCTGCGACCCAATTTGGGGGTGTTACAAATAATACTCATTGATGCCCTTATAATACTCATTGATGCCCTAATAATACTCAATTCACGTAGGGAGGAATCATTGGAAGTACCATAGAGGAAAGCAAAATCGCACTTGAAAATAAACAGCTCCACAAAAACTTACATTTGTAAATCTTATTCTCAAGGTCTTTTTCTGTTTTTACAATCATTGGAATTTTAATTTAAATATTATACGGGTCCTATCACATACCTTTGCTCTCATCAGCAAGCAGATGCTCCTTTGCCATAGCTGGAGCAATTTCGAGTATTCTTGCAGCATCAGTAGTACTGACCTCACTTTGCAGCATCAGTATCTGAAGCAATTTCAATAAAAAAAAGTCAACTACAAAGGATTTAACACTATCTGATATAAAAAGTATAACAATATCAAGGAAAATTACCTTCTAAAAAACAGCTCGAACCGCTTAAGAAGGTCAGGAATTCCTCATTGTGGTAGGCTGCCATAAGTAACAAACTTTGTATTAATACCAAATTTCAATAGATAATATAAATTTAAAAGGCAAAAGCTGAAGACAAAAAAACTCTAGCAGAAAAACAAAATTAGAGCATCATATTTGAGCAATAAGCATGAATGTCAAAGCCGTGTCTCATTGCAAACAAGCAGAGATGCAAAGTGACACCACCTTAGACACACTAGTTAAAAATAATAACTTACAACTCGATACATATCAAAATATATACATCATTTGTCTATTTCTATATTCTTCGCTACGCTAATTTCAAAGCTCGAAATTGCAGGAAATATCTTGTTTCATCCATTCAAAATATACATAATTCATAAAACAATGTGAAATGGATGTCTTACCAGCAGGTCACTGTTTTCTATAGCTATTGAGATAGGACTTTTCCAAGAGGGGCAGATATCACAAAGGACAATGTTTTGGTCTGGAGTGATCCATACATTCAAGTTATACTTCTCAATTATTTCACGTAATGTCGTCTTTGATTTCCCTTGAACTCGGCCACTATTAACATTGATCCCACAAATTAAGCGACCATCTCCCTGCCATCATAAAAAAAGATCTTAAGTAACCAAGTCATAAACAATACAAAATTTTAGTAAAAGTTGACTTTCAAACCAGATTTTGTGAGGTAAATTATCAGAATATACCTGTTCATGCCACCCTAGATGGATTTTAAACTCTCACTAAGGAACCTCATGGCAAGGCTCAAACTTCTTTATAGAGTATTGTTCAGTAACAGACCTAAACTTGTCGATCCCCCGTGAATCTATCAAATACTTAATTCGACTATACATCCTGTCATCTCTTCTGCCATTTTCTATTTGTGTAACAACAATAGCCTTTATTGCATATAAAATGTCCTCTTTAGGTACATAACCCAAGGGATTAGCTAGTCGTGGAAAAGTGGTTTCCATCCTATGCGTTCTTCCCATTCCAAAACATTGTAAATTATCACTAAGGAACCTCATGGCAAGGCTCAAACTTCTTTATAGAGTATTGTTCAGTAACAGACCTAAACTTGTCGATCCCCCGTGAATCTATCAAATACTTAATTCGACTATACATCCTGTCATCTCTTCTGCCATTTTCTATTTGTGTAACAACAATAGCCTTTATTGCATATAAAATGTCCTCTTTAGGTACATAACCCAAGGGATTAGCTAGTCGTGGAAAAGTGGTTTCCATCCTATGCGTTCTTCCCATTCCACCACCAACCTGCAGAAAAAATTATGAGCATAACGGGCAAACCAAAAAATAGACAAATACATATGTAAATTTTATGAGTGGCTTACGTATATATTTAAACCCTGAGGTTCTCCATTTTCATCAGAAACAACAACAACAACAATGCAATTAGTGAAAAGATCAACAGAATTGTCTGTAGGGACAGTAACTACAACTTTAAACTTCCTAGGCATAAGTTGAGTTTCATAAACAGGCTTGGCTGAATTTGGAAAATTAGTTCCATGAGAATTATCACGAAAATAGATGCCTTAAACATACATATTGATGCCTTAATTTGTCCAACAATGCACTAATCATACTCAAGGATGCTCTAATATGTTTAGCGATGCAGTAAACATACAAACGGATGCACTAAACATAACATACAGATGGCCTAATTTGTTCATTGATGCACTAATCATACAGACACAAACAAATGCCCAAATACTTCCAACAATGCACTATTAGTACAAATGGATGGCCTATTATGATCAATGATGCACTAAACATTCAAATGGATGCACTAAACATTCAAACGGGTACACTAAACATAACATACACTAATGCCCTAATTTGGTCATCGATGCACTAAACATACAAACACATGCCTAAAATATACACTAATGCCCTAATTAACCAAAAAAATAACGGATAATAAAGGCATAACCTTGCCACAGTTATATAAGACTAATAACTCACAAAAGCTAGTTTATCTACCTACTAATTCAGAAGCCTCTATTCAATACACAAAAAATAAAAAAAATTAACCAATAACAAAGAACAAACTCATCAGAATATCATCAGGATATCCAAATTGTAACAACAGTTTTGAACAAACAAGAAACAGTTACATGTCAATAATAACGGCACTAACCTAATTTATCTACTAATTCATGAGGCTGTATTGAATGCAAAAACATATAAGCGAAAAATAACCATAAATTTACTAGAATAGTGATAAAACTGACCGGAGTATCAAAACTGATGCAGCATTCTTGCTTGTAAATGCGATTGGTAGGCACTTAAGAGTTGAATCCAGATTTGTAACTATTTTTTAATGATTGGATTACAAACCTCTTGCTTAATTCAATAGAACCAATGTGTATAAACTTAGGGTTAGGGTTTTGAATAATGGAGATGACGGTGGTGATGGGGATGGTGGTGGCGATGGAGATGGTGGCGGTGATGGAGATGGTGGCGGCAATGGATATGGTGGCTATGGAGATGCTATTTCATGAAACAAAGAGATGCCCTAACTTAAACAAACAAATTGGTCATTCAGACATTTTTCAATCACTCGTGTGTGCAATTATAAAAAACTTGTTTTTTACATCATTTTTTTTTGTTAAAATTGTTCCATATCTAGTAAAAACATGAGGATGTAATGATACACTTTCAACAAAACCTAAAAATATTATAAAATCACTCATGTTATATTGATCAATTAGCAAAATTAGTGCACTTACAAATTAAATCTTGTTTTTTCTTCATTTTTCTGGTTGCTTCAACTCTTCCAAAATATTGATTATTTCTGTAATTTGTTGATCAGATCATAAAATACTCGTTTTATTCAATAGACTGTTGATAGGTATTACATGATTAGGGTTTATTAATCGAATTGGTGGGTTTCTTGATGACGATTTGGGTGACTAGATGGTGCGAGTTAGCGAAATTGATGAACTTATTATGTGTGTATCGATCTGTAGTGTATCTCCTTTTTTATCAATTTTTTTCATTTTTTACCATCAAGTTTCATACGTTTGCAAAATCTACCCTGTAGTTTTGTTTTCTAGGTTTTCTATGAATATAAGGTTTTCTCTAGAACCCATCCCTATATATATATATATATATATATATATATATATATATAATATTATATATATATATTTATATTATATATATCATATATATATTATATTTATTCTGTATATTATATATATATATTATTTAAATTTTATATATTTACTTTATATATATATTTTTCATATATACCACAACACACACACACACACACATTATATATATATATATATTTATAATTTATTACACACAACAATGATATATATTTATATATATATCAATTCATACATTCATATATATGATACTTACATATTCATACATTTATTTTTACTACACATATATTTTTCATTCATATATTATAAATACATATACATACATATATATAAATAATTTTTTTACATTACATATATTATAATAAATAATAAGAGTGGTTAGCTAAATAAGTATAATATTTGATATATATATACTTTTCGTTAGTCAACTTATTATAGATGGATAATGGCATGATATTACATAAGATCCTTGGTCAGCTAAGGCGTTCATAAATTTTAACCTTCTTATGCTACATGGTATTACAAAATTGCCTCCTCTTTCATCTTTCTTAACTATCTTCTTTTTGAGAATTACGTTATACATGGGTCCTACGGGTAACGAATTATAGGTCTCATTATCCATTTTACCTAAGCATGTTGCTAGTAAATAATCATTGTATTTGTGGTTATCTACAAGATTCTTGATCATTTTCTTATTAATCTCATGCTCAAGGTTATATCCTATAGGTTGTGACCTAGGCATCTCCATCAATCTATCCACGTACTTTCCCCATCTAGTTGAGCCCTCATTCACACTCACGTCCGACTCGCAATCCTCTACTCCTTCCACTACCTTCTCATTTTCTACCATACACTCAACAATGCTTTTATTGACAACCTCGTCATCCTCTTTACTTTTATCATTCTCCATCCTAACAAGAGAGATTGCGTTAACGTATTTAGTGGCAGGTTTACTAATGTCCTCTCTAACTAACACTTTTTCGAAGATTTCCCTTTTGTAAATTCTTTTAAAAGACTAAACATCTCCTTCATTATTTTGTTAATCTCCTCTCTTTGCTTATAAATGGCTTCCTCGAACCTTTCAATCCTTTCAGTATGTGTCGCCATATAACTTTGCACTCGGGCCTCGAAATTAGGCTTAAGTGTTCGTTGTTGGGGTTCCGGGTAAGCACGTTTTTAAAAAGTGAAAGAATTTTATCTTGGTGGTTCGGTGAAGTTTTGTGTGCGTTGGTTTGAAGAAACCACGTTAGCATATGCTTCAGGAGGTTGCGTTGAGCTTGTTTTAGGTGTTGTTCTTGACCCTTTTAGCAGGTAGCTAATTTGGTCTTTAAGCTCAAGAAGTCGCCGCTCGGATGTTTTTGGTACATCTTGAGGCAAAGAGATTGCCTTGACCGGTTTAGCAAAGTCTCATGGGTCATTCCAACTTTCGTGGTCATAGAGAGCTAGATTCTCTATAATTTTCCAAGATTCTTTGGCACTCTTGTCACGAAGCTTACCACCGGCAGCGTGGTCAATTTCGCATTTAAAAGGAAGATAGACATGATCATAGAAGATTTGGATTTGGAGCCAAAGATCGATGCCATGATGAGGGACTTTTTGAAGTAAGTCCTTGAAACAAGTCCATGCTTCGGAAAGAGATTCACCATGATGTTGTTGGAACATCAAGATGTCATTTCTAAGTTTAGTAGTTCACCCGGTGGGAAAAAACTGAGCAAGGAAACGGGTAGTGAGATCCTCCCAAGTGGAGATGGATCCCGCGAGTAAACGTTCAAGCCAATTGCTAGCTTGATCGCGAAGGGAAAATTAAAATAAACACAGTTGCGTCCTATCCCTGTTTTAAACATTAAGGTCAAGTGAGTCCACAAGTTTTAGAAAATCCTTAAGATGTTGATTTGGATCTTCGGACTAGAGTCCGTGGAATGCACATCCGTTTTGCACCAATCGGATGGTGTCAGATCGCAGAGGCACCACATTGTTCCCTTCGGGGAGCTCAATGGTGTTTCAATAGCCCTTGTGGCTTGGTCGGGAATAATCTGCTAAAGTACGGGGTTGATTTTCATCTCCCATAATGGTTAACGAAAAAGAAGGTTTTACAAAACAAAGAGAACAAAGAAAAGATAGACTACAAAAAAGCTAACCTAAAAAGAAAAAGAAAAATCTCACTTATTAAGAATCTAGTGAGTAGACCTAATCTAGATAGAATCCGAAATCTAGACTATACCCCGGTAGTGGCGCCAAAAACTTGATGCGAAGTGTTGCAAATGCAAAAGTTTACAACCCTCCTAGGTAGTGTACCTAACCGTTGTAGTGTAGTATAGGCAAGACTCGGGGGGTTATTATCGTTCTTTAAGGGAATAGTTTGGGTATGCTCGAATTGTATGGTTACTAAGGTCTAAAGATTGGAAGATTAATTTTGTGTTTAAATATTTTTTAGAAAGCAAATAAAATCTCGGGTTTTAAAGAAGGGTTGATTAAACTACTCTTAATTCTATTCTAATTATGCAGAAAAGTAAAGTGATGGAAAAACTCGTATGGTTAAACAAATGTGTTCACCTAATCATGTACTACTCCCTAGTCGTTCTCTCTAGTTTTATAGCCCATCACCCTCATTAGTGTAATGTGTAAGTATTCCCCTAATTCAGCAGCGGGTTGGTCAAGTCCGCTATCTACGTGACAACCTAGACGGTGGTTACCTGCAGACACCGCTCACGTCCAATAGTAAATTCACGCACAATAAATACTTAATTCGAAATCCACCTCAAGGTTATCTAGATATGAAGATCTAATCACATGTGTCCTCTAACCTAACCGCGTTTCACTAGACGTCTATGCTATGATATGAAGATCAAATAGCTAGTTTTCTAATGTCTAACGCGCACACCACTAACAAGAAGTAATAATAAAAGAGATAATAAACTAGGTTTCATACAATCATAAGCAAACACAAATAAATTTAGCCAAGCATGTTAATTAAAAGCGAAGAACGATTAATCAAACAACACATAGACATATTGAATGAGTACCAAATGGTTAAAAACCCTTAAAAATCGACCAATATCTCTGCTACAAAGTTATCCCATGAATTCCACGTTTTTCCACACATTTATGAAAAATAAAGGGTTCTATATATATATTTTGGGTCATGACGGCATCACCAAGGTTTCCTAGTGGCGTCAGCCCGTCGAATCTTCTATGAGCTTCTCTTTGTCGGCCGTTGTGACGGCGTTACAAGTCGTGGTGACACCGTCGCTCTTTACTTTTGACGGCGTCAATAGCAAATCCTGACGCCGTCTCCACGCACTGAGAAGTCACAAACTTGATTAAAAACTTCACTTTCTAGGTACTTTTGGTGAAGGCGTCAGAATGGAAGTCAAGAGCTTGAAAAGTTGCATTCTTATCCAGTTTCTTCCCGAATCGAGCCCAAGTCACGTGCTTTTCTTCCAAAGGCTTCTCAAATGCTAAAACATCAAAAAAATAATTAAGTACAATATTTAGGCATATTTGCATGATTTAGGGGGTTAAATGGCCCTACAAAAGTGTATAAAATGACACCTCATCATAAGGCATTAGGGTTTAGAGACAAACCCTTTGAGGAGTGATCAATGGTTGTAGGGAGGCCACGCGCTAATCATTTGAGGGCAGACAAGAAGGATAGGTTTCGCTGTCTTCCTGGCTCATACGAGGAAGTGTTCGCTTTTTGTTATGTTGGTTGTGTGTCTCCTACTCCATCACATCATTATTTATATCTTAGCCGTTAGCGGAAGTTGGAGACAGTTGTCCCATGCGCATGTACTATGCGTCTTGGAGATGTTTTACCAGGCTAAGTGTAGCATGGGTTTAGATGGTTATAATCATATGTTGACTTGAAAACCCTTAGATAATGGGCTTGATTTGAGCGTGTTATAAGTGGGCTTGAGCCACTAATATTGATACACTATCAATTACAGGTTTTGGTTTTTTAAAATCCAAGTTTGTCGCGCATATAGGGTTTTGTTTAAGGAGACGACGACACAAAGCGAGTCGGACATGGACCGAGCATTTCAGTTCGGTTCTTAGTCCAGTGTTTTGGTCTACATCGGTTTTCGGTCTAGTCCGATTTTAGTTGGCCTGGTCTGGTTTTCAGACCGTGCTCGGCTCTAAGTAAAAGTTGTGAGTTGGTAAATTGGTAGTTGGTATGTGGGTGAATAAATTATTATAAACAAAATTACGTTTGTAATTTTTCCTTGTTAAAGTAAGGGTGCGTTTTTTATGGGGGTTCCGTTATGGGGGATAGGACTCGAAGTTAAAAATGCATGTTTGGTGTAAATACAATATCTAATTATTCTGACTCATGACTAAGGCTATGTTTGGCAACGGGCTTACAGGGGCTTGGGCTTTTAAAATAAATCAACTTATAAAATAAGTCTCGTTTGTCACGTGAGCTTATGAAAGAGCTTATAAGTCATAAGTCTCCATAAGCCCAAGCCCATAAAGAGGGGCTTGAGTTAGTCAAATTAATGGATACCATTCAAAATATAATGTATTATCACGTAAAAGCTGGAAATATATGTGAATTTATTTTATTTAGTTTTATGCGATTTTACATTAATAAGCTTTACCTCCAACTAATTCGCAAACAAATTTATAAAAATATAAGCTTCAACTTTTGGCTTATTATATAAGCCCCAGTTCCAGCTCTTGCCCCAACCCATTACGTCAAACATACCTAAGGGGGTGTTTGTTTCTGCTTATGAAACATAAGCTCATTTGGGCTTATATTTCATAAGCCCTAATTTTTCAGCTTATTTTGAGACTTGTGGACTTATATAAGTTTATTATAATATGATAAACTTATATAAGCCCCCAAGTCTTAAAATAAGCCAGAAAACTGGGGCTTATGAAATATAAGCCCAAATAGGTTTATGTTTCATAAGCCGAAACAAACACCCCTTAAATATAAAATGTATGAGAAATTTGCATAACTAGCCGGGGATTGCTTCTCATTGTTAAAGTGATGGGCCCAAATTAATTATCTACCACTAACTTTTTTTCTTGACTTGTTTATTATACAAAAATTACTACAAATTGTAAATCCAAGCTCAATATTAATTTATATATATACTAAAGACAACAAAAGTGTTGTCTCAATTTTTTAATTTTCGAAATAATTTTTTAATATTAGTCTATAGTTAGCCCAACATGCATCGTAAAATATTTTTTTTTAATATTAGCCCATATGCAATCCTGGGATTTGGCTCCCGGGTCGTTTGGGCTTGGGCTATTTTTTTAATGGGCTTTAAGATATTTTTATTTGATCCGTCAAAGATTGACTAAGACCGTCTTAGCTATTTTTCACGTTGATGTGTCGTTGTGTGGTGTATATTTTATTGATTCAAGTTTTAAATTTATATTTTGCCGACTAAACCAAAAACAACACTTTAACGGGCAGTGTACCCGATCGGTAGTAGTTTCGTGGTAAGTAGGGTGTCGAACACTTGAAGCGAGGTTAAATCTATCAATTTAATTAATATCTTGGTTATCTATTCTATGTTAATTCTATTCTATTCTAAACCTATGTTAAACCTATGTCAGTCTAAATCCTAATTCTAACGGGAAAAGGGGGGTTTCAGCCTGAGAGACTGGCACGGTTTGGTTGGTGACTACAATCAATTCAAGGCACTGTTACCCACGCAAGCTAATTAACAAAAGATAAAAGAGCGGTCGAACCTTATATAAGAAAACTGTATTAACCATTATTAATCCGATTAGAAAGTTGGTTTGTTTATTAAGTGCAATGATTTCTTCTCTCGAGGTGGCATATCATTCTTAAGACTTAGGCGTTACATCATCCTAAGACCTAGACACATTAATTCTGTCACAATTAAAGCATCCGCATAAAGCATCCTTATTTGCTGATTATAATCTATCTTAGGGATTAAAGCAATGGTGATCTTGTTAAACCCTAGCTCATAGAGACTTTACCCACTTACCGCTTAATGACAATTTATACACTAGTAGTCTACTTGTCCAACTATCCAATGGAATCAGAATGTTACTTGTTGAATTATCTAGGTCACCTGCTAGTCAACACGATCAATAAACCATTGGCAATATCTAATTAACTAGTTAAGCCCGAAGCATATCCTAGACACAGACTTAGAAGGACAATATTTGTGTAACTATTATTCTAGATGTATAAATTACTATATGGAGAGCTATCCCGGACTCTAGATCTACTTGGTCCACTTCACTAGATCCAGTTGAATGATAGGTCGCATACAAAAGCGCGTAAACAAGTATTTATTGATAAACATAAACAAGCATTCAACAATAAATCAATAAATCGAGATAAACAAATTCCAAACATTTAGATCTTCATAATAATGGCTAATACCCGAAGGTATTATCCTTTAAACGTCATAATAAATACAAGAGCAATTATTTAGCCAATGTAACCTAACTGAGTTAACGAATGATACCAAAAACTGAACGATTACTAAAGTATATGGAATTACACGTTGTATCCTATGGAATTGATAACTTTGCTCGACCTCTTCTGTTCTTTTTCTCCTCTGAAAATCGACTTTTATGGTTTAGGTATCGAGAATATGATTTAGCACACCGAAAACTTGTTTTTGAGTTTTCTATTTATAAGGTCTGGAAGTCGGTTGGATACGGCGTATCCAAGTGTTGGATACGGCGTATTGGGGATTTCTTGGAGTAGGGACCACGTTTGATATCTTCCAGAATATTCAAATACTTTATCTTGAATACAGCGTACTGAGTCTCTCTGGATACGCGTATTGAACTTTATTCTTCTGTGGTCTTTGGTGAATGCAGGCATGGATACGCCGTATCTTCCTTGATGAATACGGCGTATTGATCTTCAAAATAGTAATCTTCAAAATATCTTCATTTAAGCTCTAGAATGCGCGCCTTTTGCTATCTTTCACCAATTACTCCATAATTACTGCAATTCTCAAATATAAACGATTAAGTAACAATTCTTTGCAATAACTATACAAAATGGGTTAATAACATGGGATAAATGATGCTATAAAATAGACGTTATTTGATGTCATCAAATATCCCCCACTTGAATCCTACTTGTCCTCAAGTAGCCTTTAGAAGTTTATAAAAATGTATCCCTAAGGATATTTTCCGTTAAAGCATTTATTTGATCTATTACAAGTACACAACCAAACACCTCACGAAATAGGAAGATGAAATCACTCAAATCACTCAACTAATCTATGTGGTAACATGTAACTAATTCATCCAATGCTTCGTCGTGACGAGTATTTATAATAAGCTTGGCAAGAAAGAATAACACATCTCCACCACTAAAGCCAAGGAGTAACAAGTTTATAAAGGTAAATATGGGTTTTTTGTATGGAAAGGCTACGGTTGATCATTCTATAATCTTTCACCAGAAGTACCACTCTAACAAGGCAGCTGAAGCACACATACATGGCCGTAACGACGGAATGTGTTCGATCACATCCTCATTTAGAATTTAACCAACGGTTAGGATGAAGAATGATATAGGGTAGGAACCTTCTAACTTTCACCAAAAGTCGTAAACCAACGAGGCAGCTAAGACATGCATACATGGCCGTAACGACGGAATAGACATGCACGCTCGAACAAGTCCTCATTCGCGTAAAACCAGCGCTAATCATTAGGTGAGAGGGAAGTAAATTGTTGTTAAATAAAAATCAAGAAACAAATAGATTAAGCCTAAAGTACAAGTTGCTAGACACTTTTTTCCCGACCGTTACCATGATTAAGACACAACTATTTACAACGTCTTGATCATCGATCAAAAACAACAACCTAAGTTGGCATTCCCGTAACGGTCAACTTCCCTAATATCCCAACACTTTTACCATACTCTACAAGGTTAGTGGCGGTTATCTTCCCACTTTGTAACAATACCTCTGACATTGGTTGCTTTTTTATTGGCGTATCAACGAATAATCGATCCTTCGCGTAATTCCTTCGGTAATGCTCTTTGCGAAACGATTATCTTTAAACTTTCTTTCTCTTTTTGTATTTTTCCATTTTGTATTTTTTATTTTTTATTATTATTTTTTTTTGCTAACTATCTTCAAATCTCGGTGTAGTTTCACCATCTTCACGATCATAATAATTCCGGATAATTTCTTCGATAGTTCCTTCGTTCTTCGGATTCACCAATAATTGTGACGGTAGTAAAATCACATGAGTTTTGACTACTAATATACATTCCCATTTGCAATGTGCAAATTTCCAACCGCACCAAAGATAGAAAATGACACAAGACTCGGGAAATACAAACTTTACACTTTAAGCAACTAGCAACTGTAAATTAAACTTAATCTAACATGGTAGGTTAAGGTGTAAGGGTGTAACAAATAAATTGTGGTGTTTGTAATTCTAAAGGATTTTCGCTCTACGGGTTTTTTCTAATGGATCATCACTCTAAAGATGAGAGTGGAAAAGGGTTTAAACGGGAGGTTAACTAACCGGTGTAGTTAGTTAATAAGCAACATGTAAAGGCGATTTGGGTGTAATCCTAAAATTTACCAATTTAAACAAGTTACTCTAATTAAATCCATAATACTCATTATTGTGGTCTCGAGTGATATACCAAGCCAAGTTTCTAAAGTCTACTACATCACCGGCACACTCATATTTTGATGGAATTTGGGTAAACATTTGAAAACGGAAAGGATAATCTCACTATATCCTAAAAGGGTTAATGTATGAGAGTTTTTGTAACTTGTAATTTTCACAAAAAATATGCTTGAAATCTTTTTAAATTTGAGCATAATTTAAGCATTTTATTGTGAAAAATAGGACAAGTAAACATTTTAATTTCACCCTCCACTTGAATTATACAACGTCCTCATTGTATATATAAAACATTAAATACGGGAATTTAAAAAGAATTAGAATGGGAAACTCCCCTGATATTCGCTCGGTAGATTCTCTAAGTTGCGTTTATGAGCAAAGACTGTGGCAGGGAAAAGCGGTCCGTATCCTAGCGACGTACCAACAAAACACATAGAATTCCAGAAAATATGCATTCCACCAACTTTGTCGATATTTCTTTCTCGAGGTCCTGTATAGAATATAGGAAAAATACGTCCATTCCTATCTTGGTACCTACGGTTAATTTTAACTAAACTAAACAAAATATGGGTCAGTTTGGTGGATACGACGTATCAGTTTAGTGAATACGCCGTATTCCAGGACTGACAATAATGTTTTTAAAGTGCAATAAAAAAAATAAAGACTGATAACGTCCAGACAATCAATACGCCGTATGGTATGGAGCGGATACTCCGTATTGATGTCTGGGAAGTCAGACTTGATAAAATTAAATAACAATCCAGGTTGTCTCCCGGGAAGCACTTTTGTTTATAGCGAAGTCTTTAAGTTAGACTTTTCTTCAGCTTTTCTTATCACTTGGTGCGCGTCACCTTCCATCCTTTGTCTTTTTTCTAAAAAATATCTTGGTAGATTATTGACAAATTATCTTCGTTTCTTTCCCAAATATCATATTCATAACTTCTAATAGCAATATATTCTTCATTGGGTCCAAGTGAGTACTGAATAGCCTCAAACTTTTCTGCTTTGCACCTTCTTTTGTTAGATTGCTCATCAATAGAACTGGATGTATTGCTATGTTTGCGCTTTGTTTGACTTTGTTCATCTTCCTTTTCGATGTCGCTCTTTCCATGTATTTTTAGATAAGGTTTGAAGAATGAGTTAGAAGTAGTATTGTTACTACTCAAGATGCTATCATCTATTCATCTCTTATTCCAATTCCTATTCATCCAAGCATGCACCAATACTTTTTTAGTTCTTCCATCAATTTTCATGTGTTTATCAAATGAAGAATTTACTCGCGTTATAAATTCGAGTGGATCAATCCCCCAGTTGTCTCCTTCGTCCAACATTTCTTCTTCTCCATCATATGACTCAGGGTAAAATTTACAGAAAAATTTCTCAACAAGTTCTTCCCAAATGGTAATTTTTCCTTCCCCCTCGTTTTTCCACCATTGCCATGCATCATCAGTAAGTGAGAGAGGAAAAACCTTCATTTGTAGTTGATGGGAATCCACACCAGGAACGTGAATCAAATCAACCATTTCAAGCACCTTGGCAATGTGGTTTACAACGTCTTTATCAATCCATTTGTGGTATGTATTCTTTTCCTCTAAAAATTCCTTGTTGAGTTCAATGTTAATATAGAAAGATTTGGTTCAGTTCCCGTATATTCTATATTAAGAATTGGTTTAGCCATGACTTTTTGTAGTTCCTTCTTCAATCAACTAGCTCTGATAAGTTATTCCTATAACGAGGGTAAAAATATCAACAGGATTTGCTGTGAAGAAAGGTAAAAAAAATTTGGCACGAAAAACAAATAGGAAAACCAAGATTTTAGTTTCTGTTCTAGATGATCGATACGCCGTATCCAATAGAAGTGGATACGCCGTATTATTCTGTTGGGTGAATACGCTGTATTGGACAGAGAACTGGATACGCCGTATCCGATAGAAGTGGATACGCCGTGTTCAGCTATCGACCAGAACAGTGTATTAAGGAAAACAATTAAATATGCAAACAATTAAACACACAAATATACAAGCAAACAATTAAAGAAAAATATACAACATTTACAGAATATAGAAGAATATACACTAATCTAAATTACACTAATCCTAAGGGTTAGATCTAATCTAATGTCAAAAACCAAAATATCAAATAAAAATCAAGATTAATTTTCACTCCCCGGCAACGGCGCCAAAAACTTGATGTGTCGTTGTGTGGTGTATATTTTATTGATTCAAGTTTTAAATTTATATTTTGCCAACTAAACCAAAAAAACACTTTAACGGGCAGTGTACCCGATCGGTAGTAGTTTCATGGTAAGTAGGGTGTCGAACACTTGAAGCGAGGTTAAATCTATCAATTTAATTAATATCTTGGTTATCTAATCTATGTTAAGGTCTATTTTATTCTAACTATGGTCAGTCTAAAGCCTAATTCTATCGGGATTAGGGTGTTTCCAGCCTGAGAGTCTGGATACGGTTTGTTGGTGGACTACTATCCATTCAAGGCCTTTGACCACGCGAGCTAATTAATCAAGTTAAAAGAGCGGGTCGACCAAATATAAGAAATCTGATTAAACCATTTTTAATCGATTGAAAGTTGGTTTGTTTGTAAGTGTAATGATTTCTTCTCTCGAGGTGGCATATCATTCTTAAGGGATTAGGCGTTACATCATCCTAAGACCTAGACACATTAATTCTGTCACAATTAAAGCATCCGCATAAAGCATCCTTATTTGCTGATTATAATCTATCTTGGGGATTAAAGCAATGGTGATCTTGTTAAACCTAGCTTCATAGAGGACTATACCCACTTACCGCATAATGGTAATTTATCAACAAGTTGTTACTTGTCCAACTATCAATGGAATCAGAACGTTATTGTTGAATTATCTAGGTTCACCTACTAGTCAACACGATCAATAAACCATTGGTAATATCCAATTAACTAGTTAAGCTCGAAGCGTATCCTAGACACAGACTTAGAAGGACAATATTTGTGATCCTATGATTCTAGATGTATAAATTACTATATGGAGAGCTATCCCGGACTCTAGATCTACTTGGTCCGTATCACTAGATCCAGTTGAGTGATAGGTCGTATACGAAAACGGCATAAAAAAGTATTAATTGATAAACTAAACAAGCATTCAAACGATAAATCATGAATCGAGATAAACATATATCAAACATTCAGATCTTCATTTATAATGGCTAATAACCTGTGTGTGTAATTAGCCCTTCAACGTATAATAAATACAAAGAAATTATTTAGCCAAGGTAAAACCTAACGAGTTAACAAATGGATACCAAAAACTGAACGATTACTAAAGTATATGGAATTACACGTTGTCTCCTATGGAATTGATAACGTTGCTCGACCTCTTCTGCTCTTTTTCTCCTCTGAAAATTGACTTTTATGGTTTAGGTATCGAGGGAATAATGATTTAGCACACTCAAAAACTTCGTATTTAAGTTTTCCTATTTATAAGGTCTGGAAGTCGGTTCGATACGGCGTATCCAAGGATTTGATACGGCGTATTGGGGATTTCTTGGAGTAGGGACCACGTTTGATATCTTCCAGAATATTCACATACTTACTTTTGAATTAGGAGTATGAGGTCTATGGATACGGCGTCATTGAACTTTACTCCTTTGTAGGTTTGGTGAGTGCAGGCACGGATACGCCGTATCTTGGTCACTTGATGGATACGACGTATTGGTCTTCAGAATAGTAATCTTCAAAATATCTTCATTTAAGCTCCAAAATGCGTGCCTTTTGCTAACTTTCACCAATTACTCAATAATTACTGCAATTCTCAAATATAAACGATTAAGTAACAATTCTTTGCAATAATTATACAAAATGGGTTAATTACATGAGATAAAATGATGCTATAAAATAGATGTTATTTGATGTCATCACAAGTATATACATAGCAAGTCGTTATTCAGTGGATCACAACAAGTATCAAATAACCGTAAAACGACACAGTACGCAAACACCCACAACGAAGCGCGGGTATCAAACCTCGTTTCTAAAACAAACACCACTTTTACATAATCACAAATCTTCTTTATCTTTTTTTTCTTTCAAATCAAGACCTATTTTTAAAACCACCTACAAAACAAACGCACCTAAGAAGTAAGAAATGTAAATTTTCTATTAATATTTTACAAAAAAGTACCTTTAATATTTTGGAAAATGGTACTATTATTGGTATTCATGGCCCATTTGAAATTGTACAAATGATTTTGTAGTTTCGCCAACCTCAACGACTTTTTTCCCTGTTTACATTATACGTAGTAACACAGTTTTTTATCACTTTCCGTTTTGTATTTTTTGTCAGTTTAATACTTTTGACTTATTAAACTTTATTATTTTTATTTCGCATTTTGAGTGAAACAAAATTAAAAAAATAAAATGAAAACTAAAAAAAACACAAAACCGAAAAATATAAATAGATACAAATTGCTTTTTAGAAGGTCTTTTTAACCTACCTTTTAAAAAAGGCTTATGATATATGTACCCCCCTAAAATACAATTTGTACCCCCCGGGTTTTTTGCGGTTTTTTTTTTTGTATTTTATTTTTTTTGTATTTTTATAATTTTGTATATGTTATAAAACTGTGACACGGAAAAAACGGAACGAAAAATATAAAGTTTAACAGGTCAAAAGTATGAAACTGTTAAAAATTACGGAACAGAAACTGATAAAAAAACTGCGTTGCACTGTAAAAAGGATGGTACAAAAGGAATCTTTTGTACCTTTTGACACTATGCAGTGGGTCCGAAGTACCAATAGGGGTACCCTTTAAAAAATGGTTTTTCTAACATGTGCATGTGCCCCAGGGGCACATGTTAAGGTGGGACATCAGGCTTACTGTGTGTACATAGCATGATTGGCAGCAAATTAATTGTTTTATCATTATCAGGCCCCACAAAAAAAAAATTAAATGCTGGCCAATAGCTGTGGACACAAAGCTGATATCTCACCTTACCATGTGCGACTTGGTGCAATGTTAGGGAAAAACCTTTAAAAAAAGAGATATGCTATAACCACAAAGAGTTTACAAAATGTTTTCCACAAATGATGGGATGATGGAGGTGTCCATATTGGCCAATAAAAGATGAGAGATAAAGAACTTAAATTGAATTATTGTATGTCACATCATTTTGTAGAAATCTTTTTGTAAAATTCTATTGGGTTCTAGCATTGCTCTTTTTTTAAGGAGTTGAGCAGAGATCAGATAATGTTGCCCCAAGGGCGCACATGTTTAAAGGTGAGGTTATCAGGCTGGTGTGTTCCACAGCCTGATTGGCCAGCAGTTCATTTGTTGGGGCCTGATAATGATTATAACAATTAATTGCTGGCCATTTTATCTAAGGATCTTCTTATGACACAAGCCAGTGCCCCACCTTAACATGTGGCCCCTGGGGCACAATGCAAATGTTTAGAAACAACCTTTTTTAATGGGTACCCCTATTGGTACTTTCGGACCCATCCTTTGCATAGTTGTCAAAAGGTACAAACAGATTCCTTTTGTACCATCCCTTTTTACAGTGAACCGCAAGTTTTTTTTTTTTTTTTTTTTTTTTTTATCAGTTTTTCTGTTCCGTAATTTTTATAAGTTTCAATAATTTTGACCTGTTTTTAAACTTTTTATTTTCGAAGTTCCCGTTTTTTTTCCGTGTCTACAGTTTTATACATATACAAAAATCTTATATAAAATACAAAAAAATAAGTATAAAAATATAAAAAAAAATCGCAAAAAAACCCGAGGTGGTAACAAAAATTGTATTTTAGGGGTGGTTCTGTTTTTTAACAGCAATATATCATAAGACCTTTTTTTGTTTTAAATGGGTAGGTTAAAAAAAAAGACCTTCTAAAAAGCAATTTGTATCCATTTATATTTTTCGGTTTTATGTTTTTTTTTTAGTTTTCATTTTATTTTTATAATTTTGTTTATATTATAAAACTGTGAAATGCGGAATAAAAATAATAAAGTTTAATAAGTCAAAAGTATTAAACTGACAAGAAATACGAAACAGAAGGTGATAAAAAAACTGTGTTACTACGTATAATGTAAACAGGGAAAAAAGTGAGTTGAGGTTGCGAAAAGTACAAAACATTTGTATTTTTTAATAGGCCATGAGGTACCAATAATAGTACCATTTTCCAAAATATTAAAGGTACTTTTTGCAAAATATTAATAGAAAATTTACATTTCTTACTTCTTAGGTGCGTTTGTTTTGTAGGTGGGTTTAAAAATAGGTCTTGATTTGAAAGAAAAAAAGATAAAGAAGATTTGTGATTATGTAAAAGTGGTGTTTGTTTTAGAAACAAGGTTTGATACCCGCGCTTCGTTGTGGGTGTGTTATTGCGGTTACTATCCTGTGTCGTTTTTACGGTTATTTGTATCCTCGTTGTGACTCCTCTGATATAACGACCTTGCTATGGTACTCTATTCTTGTGATTGACTTTCAAAATAACATCTATTTTATAGAATCATTTTATCTCATGATAATTAACCCATTTTGTATAATAATTGACAAAGATTTGTTACTTAATGTTTTTATTTGAGAATTGTCAGTTATTATTGTGTTAATTGGTTGAAAGTTAGCAAAAGGCACGCGATTTTGGAGCCTTAAATGAAGCTATTTGAAGACTACTATTTCTGAAGACCAATACGTCGTATCCATCAAGGAAGGGAAGAAAGATAGGCGATTTGTATCCGTGCCTGCACTCACCAAAGACCACAAAGGAGTAAGCCCAATACGCCGTATCCAGAGAGACTCAATACGCCGTATTCAAGATATAGTATTGTGGAAGTATGCTAGAAGTATCAAACGGGCGGTCCATACTCCAAGGAAATCCCCAATACGCCGTATCCAATCCTTGGATACGCCGTATCGAACCGATTGGCTTCCTGCCCTTATATCAAATAGAATACTTAAATACGAGTTATTTGGTGTGGCTTACAATCATATTCTTGATACCTAAACCATAAAAGTCAATTTTCACGAGGAGAAAAAAGAGCAGAAGAGGTTGAGCAACGTTATGTATTCAATTCCATAGGAGACAACGTGTAATTCCATATACTTTAGTAATCGTTCAGTTTTTGGTATCATTTGTTAACTCGGTTAGTTTACATTGGTCTTAAATAATTTCTTTTGTATTTATTATGACGTTTGAAGGGGATAATACCTTCAAGGTAATTAGCCATTTTTATTATGAAGATCTGATTGTTTGATATATGTTTATCTCGATGTTCTTGAGTTATCGTTGAATGCTTGTTTATGTTTTAATCAATTTATACTATGTTTATGCGCTTTCGGGTATACGACCTATCACTCAATAGATCTTGTGATAGGTCCAAGTAGGATACTAGGTCGGGATATATCTCCATATAGTAATTATACATTCTAGTATCCTTAGGATCACAAATATTGTTCATTCTAAGTCTCGGTCTAGGGATAAGCTTCGAGCTTAACTAGTAATTGGATGTTTACCATGTTGATTATTGATGCGTGTTGACTACGTAGGTGGAACTAGATATTCAACAAATAACGTTACTGATGCATTGGATAGTTGGGACAAGTAGACAATTAGTGTTATATTTACCAATAAGCGGTTTTTTTATTTTAATAAGTGGGTTTATCGTCTCGTTTGGGCTAGGGTTTGACTAAGATCACCATTGCTTTAATCCCCATGAGAGATTATAATCAAGCGTAATAAGATGCTTTATGCGGGAGGGTCGTCAGGTGAGGTATGGGTTGGGATCGTGCTTCTTGATTGTGACAGGAATAAATGTGTATAGGTCTTAGGATGATGTATGCCCTAGAAAATAGTCTTAAGAAGGATATGCCACCTCTGAGGAGAAGAAATCATTATCACTTAATAAAAAACCAACTTTCTAATCGGATTATAATGGTTTATACAGATCTTTTATATTTTGGCTCGATATCCGCTCTTTTAATCTTTTGTTAATTAGCTCGCCGTGTGGGGTTAATGTGCCTTTTTGAAATTGATTGTAGTCACCAACCAAAACCGTGCCTGTCTCTAGGCTGGGTAAACACCTAATCCCCGTTGAATTAGGATTCTTAGACTGAAATCATATGGTTTAGAATATAATAATAGACTTAACACTAGATTAGATAACCAAGATATTAATAAATTGATAGATTTAACATCGCTTCAAGTGTTCGACACCCTACTTACCCACGAAACTACCACTGATCGGGTACATTGCCTGTTAAAGTGTTGTTTTTGGTTTAGTCAGCAAAATATAAATTTAAAACTTCAATCAATAATTACACACACACAATGACTACCATCAAGTTTTTTTGCGCCGCTGCCGGGGACACTTAGTGAAAATTAATCTTGATTTTTTTTGATATTTTGGTTTTTTAAAGTAGATTCGATTAACCTTAGGATTGTGTAATTAGATTAGTGTATTTATATTTCTTGTATATTCTGTAAATTTTGTATATTTGTCTTTAATTGTTTGCTTGTATATTTGTATGTTTAATTGTTTGCGTATTTAATTATTTTCTTTAATACACTGTCCTGGTCGATAGCTAAATACGGCGTATCCACTTCAATCGGATACGGCGTATCCAACTTTCTGTCCAATACAGCGTATTCATTCAAACTGATTAATACGGCGTATCCACTTCCAGTGGATACGACCGTATCGATCATCTGGAACAGAAGCAGATTCTAGTTTTCTATATTGATTTTGTGCAAACTTTTATTCCTATTTTCTTCAGAGCACTTCTGTTGATATTTTTACCTTGTTACAGGAAAGACTTATCAGAGTAGTAGTCTGAAGAAAGAAAATATAAGATGTCGTGAAGAACTAATTTTTAGGAAAAATACATGGATAAGGGCTCAGATTGAATCACATCGTTCTATTATTGTAAGATATTAAATTTGAGCTCAGTAAGGATATTTTTGGGGAATTGCAAGTGAACGCATACCACAGATGGATTGATAAAGACGTGATAAACCACATTGCTATGGTACTTAAAATGATTGATTCAATCTACATTCCTAGTGTGGATTCCCATCAACTACGAATAAAAATCTTTCCTTTCTCGCTTACCGATGAGGCAAAATAGCTGGTGGGTTAACGGACAGGAGAAGGAAAAACACCATTTTGGGAAGAACTTTATTGGATCTTTCTTGTAAAATTTATCCCGACTCATCGATAGAGAAGAGTATGTGGACGAAGGGAGACACAACTAGGAGATTGATCCACTCGAATTCATATCGCGAGTAAATTCTTCATTTGATAAACACATGAAAATGGATGGAAGAACTAAGAAAGTATTATTCCATGCTTGGATGAATAGGGATTGGAATAAGAGACGAATAGATAAGAGCATCTTGAGAAGTAACAATACACTACTAACTGTTCTTAAACTTATCTTGTTTACAACGGAAAGAGCGGACACCGAAAGGTAGGTGAACAAGTAGACATAGGCTAATATAGCAATTTCATCAATTCTATCGATGAGCAACCTAACAAAAGAAGGTGAAAAGCAAAAAAAGTTTGAAGCCATTCAATACTCGCTTGGACCCAATGAAGAATATATTGCTATAAGAAGTTATGAATATGATATTTGGTGAGAGAAACGAAACGTAATAGTCTAAAACTATACTAAGTTATTTTTTAGAAAAAGATTTCATAGTTGAACTACGATTATCATTAAAACGACTTAAGCTAAACGATGGATGTACGCAATATTACAAGGACACTACGATGGATGGAAGGTGACGCGCACCAAATAGTGTAGAAAAGCTAAAGAAAAGTCTAACTTATAGACTTCTCTGTAAACAAAAGTGCTTCTTGAGAGACAACCCAGATTGTTATTTAATTTTATCGAGTCTGTCTTCCCAGACATCAATACGGCGTATCCGCTCCATACCATACGGCGTATTGATTGTCTGGACGTTATCAGTCTTTATTTTTTATTGCACTTTAAAAACATTATTGTCAGTTCTGTAATACGGCGTATTCACTAAACTGATACGCCGTATCCACCAGACTGACCCATATTTTGTTTATTTTAGTTTAAATTAACCATAGGTACCAAGATAGGAATGCAGTGCTTTTCTATATTCTATACAGGACCTCGAGAAAGAAATATCGACGAAGTTGGTGGAATGCATATTTTCTGGAATTCTATGTGTGTGTTGTTCGTGCTAGGATTCAGACGCTTTTCCAGCACACAATCTTGCTCATAAACGCAACTTAGAGAATCTACCGAGCAAATATCAAGGGAGTTTCTCATTCTAATTCTTTTTAAATTCCCGTATTTAATGTTTTATATATACATAAGGAGTTGGTATACTTAAGTGGGGGGATGGAAATTACGAATGTGTACTTGTCCTATTTGTTCTCAATAAATTTGCTTAAATTTTGCTCGAATTTTAAAAGATTTCAAAACATACTTTAGTGAAAATTACATGTTACATATCCCGCACACATAACCCTTGTTTGATATATGCGGTTTAGCCATTTCCGAGTTTCAATGTTTACCCAAATTCCACAAAAATATGAGTGTGCTGGTGATGTAGTGGACTTTAGAACTTGGCTTGGTATATCACTCGAGACCACAATAATGAGTATTATGGATTTAATTTGAGTAAGTTATTTAAATTGGTAAATTTTAGTATTACACCCAAATCGTCTTTACATGTTGCTTATTAACTAACTACACCGGTTAGTTAACCTCCGTTTAAAACATTTCATGATTGTGTGAGTCTTAAGGCCGAGATAAAGAATAGAATAACAAGTAGCTTAATTAACTATTAATTTTTAATCTATTCTTCTTATTAACCAGTAATATATTAGTTTAGTTCTATGTCTTTATTTATTCTTTATGGCAAGAATTGCATGTTGTTGCTATAATTTTCCAATAAAATAATAAATAAACGTTTCTCATGCAGCCCTAGCGTGTTTAATTCGTGTGTAACACATAAACACCAAACGAGGATAACTCGTGATGCCATTGTTTGGATTTAATAATCAGTTAACCAATAACTACGAGTATGCAACAGATATGGATCTAGTTTGGCACATATGATTAACACACAATAACCATAAAAGAGTATGAGAGAAATAAACTTTATTGAATGCCTTAAACAAATCAAACGATAACTAGAACTTTGAAACTAGTGGATAAGTTTCCACCTCTACGGATGCTCACACAAACACGTCAACCAAGTGCGTCTGGATGGTAGCCTCGCTTCACGTATATCCCAAACAACACTTGTATACCAAACCTAATGAAATCAAGTACCAAAACCCGCTCTTGTATGTTGTACCAAAAATCAAGAAGGAGGTCTAGGGTTTCCACCGAATTCGGTAGAACTGAATTAGAGCAGAATGAACTGAAAATCACCCAAACAAAACCCTAATTATTTCTACTTGTTGCCACACCTTGAGAAATTGTAAACCAAAGTTTTAGACCTGCTCTTTACCTTGTGGGATTGAATCACACTCGAAAAACCCTTAAAAGGGATTACCAAAAATGGCAGAAGGTTTTTAGGATCAACCAAAAATTAAAAACACTAATTGTGGTTTATAGAACTTGGCTAGTTTTAGGAGGAGGGATTTGAATCTGATTTTTGAGAGTATTGGAGTTGTGTGTGTCGTGTAAATGAGCTAGGGTGAGGGGGTTTTTATAGCCTCTAAACCCTACTCATGATAAGACTTGGAAAGCTCAATTGTATCCTTATCACAACTCCTCTATTCTCCTTCTTATCCCAAAAATAAACCTAGACACTCTTCTAGAACACTCTATGGCCGGCTACACCCTTAGGCATCCATAGAGTTTCGTGTCTTGCTCATTTTAGTCCTTCGGTTTAATAACTAGAAACTTTCGTAAAGTAAAACGCACTCTAAGTGTTTAACGTGTGTGCCCTCAATAGGCTCACACATTTCTAGTCGTATAATGGCTATTCCAACTAACATATTCCAATAGCTCCCATGTGGGAGTTGGAGTAGCAGACTGCCCATATACTAATGACAGAAACATCTAGCAACACTCACATTCATTATTAAAACTAGAAATGTCTCAGATCAAGTTTTAAAAATATTCTCAATAGCATGGTTATGTATCTCTTGCTATAATCATCCCTATGTTATAGATACCGTTAAACCATGGATATGGATTGATGACATCAAATAAAGTCTATTTTATAGCATCATTTATCCCATGTCATTAACCCATTTTGTATAGTTATTGCAAAGAATTGTTACTTAATCGTTTATATTTGAGAATTGCAGTAATTATGGAGTAATTGGTGAAAGTTAGCAAAAGGCGCCCATTATGGAGCTTAAATGAAGATATTTTGAAGATGACTATTCTGAAGACCAATACGCCATATCCATCAAGGAAGATACGGCGTATCCGTGCCTGCACTTACCAAAGACCACACAGGAATAAAGCTCAATACGTCGTATCCAGAGAGACTCAATACGCCGTATTCAAGATATAGTATGTGAATATTCTGGGAAGATATCAAGCGTGGTCCCTACTCCAAGAAACCCCCAATACGCAGTATCCAATACTTGGATACGCCGTATCGAACCGACTTCTAAACCTTATAAATAGAAAACTAAAAAACGAGTTTTAAGTGTGCAAAATCATATTCTCGATACCTAAACTATAAACGTCAATTTTCAAAGGAGAAAAAGAGCAGAAGAGGTCAAGCAACATTATTAATTCCAATGAAGACATCGTGTAATTCCATATACTTTAGTAATCGTTTAGTTTTTGGTCTCATTCTTTAACTTGATTAGTTTACCTTGGCTAAATAATTACTCTTGTATTTATTATGATGTTTGAAGGCTAATACCTACGGGTATTAGCCATTATTATGAAGATCTAAATGTTTGGTATTTGTTTATCTTGATTTCTTGATTTATCGTTGAATGCTTGTTTATGTTTATCAATTTATACTTGTTTACGCGCTTTTGTATGCGACCTATCATTCAACTGGATCTAGTGACATGGACCAAGTAGATCTAGAGTCCGAGATATCTCTCCATATAGTAATTTATACATCTAGAATCATAGTCACACAAGTATTGTCCTTCTAAGTCTGTGTCTAGGATACGCTTCAGGCTTAACTAGTTAATTGGATATTGCCAATGGTTTATTGATCGTGTTGACTAGCAGGTGACCTAGATAATTCAACAAGTAACGTTCTGATTCCATTGGATAGTTGGACAAGTGGACTACTAGTGTATAAACTGCCATTAAGCGGTAAGTGGGTAAAGTCTCTATGAGCTAGGGTTTAACAAGATCACCATTGCTTTAATCCCTAAGATAGATTATAATCAGCAAATAAGGATGCTTTATGCGGATGTTTTAATTGTGACAGAAATATTGTGTCTAGGTCTTAGGATGATGTAACGTCTAAGTCTTAAGAATGATATGCCACCTCGAGAGAAGAAATCATTGCACTAAATAAACAAACCAACGTTCTAATCAGATTAATAATGGTTAATACAATTTTCTTATATAAGGTTCGACCGCTCTTTTATCTTTTGTTAATTAGCTTGTGTGGGTAAAAGTGCCTTGAATTGATTATAGACACCAACCAAACCGTGCCAGTCTCTCAGGCTGAAAACCCCCCTTTTCCCGTTAGAATTAGGATTTAGACTGACATAGGTTTAACATAGGTTTAGAATAGAAGAGAATTAACTATCTGAGATAGGGTAAATCAATCCAGCATCGAGAAGTTTGATAAAATATGCTTTAATGACTTCAGGAATTTTTGGATTTACCCTCCTCTGGTGTTGGACAACAGGTTTAAAGTCATCTTTCATCAATATCTTGTGGGTACAAAAATTAGGATCAATGCCCCTGATATCAGATATTTTCTAAGCAATTGCTCGTTTATGTAACTTTAAAACCTTAATGAGCTGATCCTTTTCCTTCTCTCTCAAGTTTTTAGCAGAGTTTCTGGGAAGACTGACATGTGCAACAAACAATTAAAAGCTACAAACTATTAAAATGACCGGGATGTCACCCGGGAATCACATTTGCTTCGCGGCTTTAATTCCACCATTTTTCCTCTTCTCTTATTTATTAATATGTTCAAAGCGAGCTATGAATTCGTTATCATCCGTGTTGAAGCTTCTATCGTGGTATTTTTTTTAACCTATGTCAGTTGACCTTAAAGCTCGAACCATCTTTGTCGGTGATTTCTACTGCTTCATAAGGGTATATGATTTTAACTACAAAAGGACCGATCCATTTCGACTTGAGTTTCCCCAAATGTAACTTTAAGCGAGAGTTAAACAACAAGAATTTGTCTCCATTTTTAAAGTCTTTATCTTTGCGGAGCCTAGAGTCGTGCCATTTCTTAGTTCTTTCCTTGTAGATTCGAGTGTTTTCGTATGCTCCGTCTCGTAACTCCATTAATTCGTTAAGCTCCATGAAATGATTTTTCACAGCTGTCATGAGATTCGTATTACATTGTTTAAGTGCAAGTATGCTTTATGTTCAATCTCTAGTGGCAGATGACAAGCCTTTTCGTAAACCATCCTAAATAGGGTACATCCTGTCGGTGTCTTGTAAGCGGTTCTGAAGGCCCATAATGCATCGTTGAGTTTTTCAGACCAATCTTTTGGGTTATATCCGACCGATCTCTCCAAAATATGTTTGATAGCTCTGTTGGTGACTTCGGTTTGGCCGTTAGTCTGAGGGTGGTATGCTATTGATATTCTATGAGTCACCCCGTATTTAAGCAAAGCTTTTTCAAGTTGAGAGTTACAAAAATGTGTTCCCTTATCACTGATTAAGGCTTTAGGAACCCTGAATCTGGCAAACAACCCTTTTAAAATTTTTACCACTACGCGAGCATCATTTGTAGGTAGTGCTTGAGCTTCAACCCATTTAGACACGTAATCTACCGCAACTAGGATATATTTGTTACCCCTTGAATCAGGAAACAGTCCCATAAAGTCTAGTCCCCAAACGTCAAAGACCTCACATACTTGAATATTGTTTTGAGGTATCTCGTTTCGTGATGAAATGTTCCCCGATTTCTGACACGCATCGCACTTCATTACATAGTCTTTAGCATCTCTAAAGATACTAGGCCAATAGAATCCTGCTTCGTAAACTTTTCTACCTGTAACTGAAGCACTATGATGTCCCTCGGTTGGACCAGAATGGCAGTGTGCCAAAATTTCGAGGATTTCACTTCCAGCGACGCATCTTCTCATTACATTGTCTGGACATAATCTAAATACGTATGGTTCATCCCAAAAATAATTCTTCACTTGGGAGAAGAACCGCTTTTTCTTTTCCGGTGTCCATTCTGAAGGTACCACTTTTCCGACAATGTAGTTGACATAATCCGCATACCATGGCTCTTTGTCATTTAGCTTGGTTTTCAATATCATTAAATGCTCATCGAGAAATTTGTCTTCGATTTCTTCTTCGGCTAATTCCCCCATATTTAGATTCTCGAGTCTTGATAGATGATCAGCAACCAAGTTTTCTGCCTCTTTTTTTATCTTTTATCTCGATATTGAATCCTTGAAGAAGCAGAACCCATATGATAAGCCTTGGTTTGGCATCCTGTTTGCTGAACAAATACTTTAAAGCAGAATGATCAGTGTAAACTACAGTTTTTGATAAAATGAGATAAGGGCGGAATTTGTCAAAGGAGAAAACAACTGCTAGAAGTTCCTTTTCGGTGGTGGTGTAATGTGCTTGGGCATCGTTTAGGGTTTTGCTAGCATAATAGATAGGTTTAAATTTTCCCTCTATTCTTTGTCCTAAGACTGCCCCTACTGCAAAATCACTGGCGTCGCACATTAATTCAAAAGGCATACTCCAGTCGGGAGATATTATGATAGGCGCGGTGGTTAATCTTTCTTTTAGTTTATTAAATGCCCTTTTACAATCTTCGAAAAAATCGAATCAAGCGTCTTTCATTATAAGCTGGGTTATTAGTTTGGAAATCATGGAAAAATCTTTTATGATTCTACGATAAAACCCAGCGTGCCCCAAGAAACTTCTAACGCCCTTTCACATTTGTGGGATAAGGTAATTTGGCAATTACATCAATTTTAGCTTTGTCAACCTTGATTCCTTTCCTAGATATTTTATTCCCCAAAACAATACCTTCCTTTACCATAAAATGGCATTTTTTTCCAATTTAGTACAAGGTTAGTCTCTTCACATCTACCGAGCATCTTATCTAAATTATTAAGACATTGGTCAAAAGAATTACCGAATACCGAGAAATCGTCCTTAAAAACTTCCATGAAATCTTCTACCATGTCATGAAATATTGCCGTCATGCACCTTTGAAAAGTTGCCGGAGCGTTACACAATCCGAACGGCATCCTCCTGTAGGCAAAAGTTCCATAAGGACAAGTAAAAGTCGTTTTCTCTTGATCTTTCGGTGCGATTGGGATTTGGAAGAACCCTAAAATCCATCAAGAAAACAATAATACTCATTTCCAGATAATCGTTCTAGCATCTGATCAATAAAAGGGAGGGGAAAATGATCCTTTCGCGTTGCGTCATTTAATTTTTGATAGTCTATGCACATGCGCCATCCTGTTACTGTACGAGATGGTATTAATTCGTTGTTTTCATTTAACACCACGGTCATTCCTCCTTTCTTAGGGACGACGTGAATGGGGCTTACCCAAGGACTATCTGAGATCGGGTAAATTAGTCTAGAATCAAGTAACCTAACGATCTTGTTTTTAACCACATCTTGGACTTTCAGATTTAAACGTCTCTGAGGTTGGATGACAGGCTTGAAGCTTTCCTCCATTAAGTTTTTGTGAGTGCAAAATGACGGGCTTATTCCCTTGAAGTCCGACATTTTCTAAGTGATTGCTTCCTTTCGTTTTTCTAGACCCCGTAGAAGTGAAACTTTCTCTTTCTCCGTTGGTTTAGATGAAATAATCACTGGACAAGATTTATCTCCTTTTAAGTACGCGTATTCTAAGTGAGAAGGCAGGTCTTTGAGTTCTGGTCTTTTTTTGTCAATTTCAATTGCACTAGCGGAATAGAGATGCTCGCTTTGCATTCCTTTATGTACCTGTGCTCCCCGTGAATACGACATATTAATATGTTCGATACGTCGTATTGGTGTCTCAGAGTCAGAATCACATTTTACAAAATCATGTTGACTGGTGCCTTCTTCCAGGTTTTCATTAAGTTGGTCATTTTCCAGTAGTTCTTGGGTTGCAGATTATATAACCGTGTCTAAATTGTCAATCCTGTAGCATTCATCGTCCTCCGTACGAGGTTTTTTCATTGATTGGTCGACATCAAAAATCACCTCCCCGCTTCCAACTCTGAGTGTTATCTTTTTGTTAAATGCATCTATCATAGCTCCGGCTGTTGCTAGAAATGGTCTTCCCAAGATTACCGAGTTTCTAGAATCTTCCCGCATATCTAGGATAACAAAATCAATAGGGAGGACGAATTATCGGTCTTTATGAGTACGTCTTCTGCTATTCCTCGCAGATACTGGATGGATCTGTCTGCTAGTTCCAAGCTCATTCTTGTCGGTTTCGGTTCCCCTAGGCCTAGTTTCTCATACATCGTGTAAAGCATTAGGCTTATACTAGCTCCCAAGTCTGCTAAAACATTATCAATATGTAAATGTCCAATATCGCATGGTATAGTGAAGCTTCCTGGGTCTTTTTATTTAGATGGGAGTTTATTTAACAAGGCTGTAGAGCATCTTTCATTCATTGTTACGGTGCAGGCTTCCTCTAGTCTTGTTTTATTCGATAGTAGACCCTTTAGAAACTTAGCGTACTTTGGCATTTGTGTAAGAGCTTCGGTGAATGGTATGTTTATATGGAGTTGTTTAAGATTTTCTAGGAATTTTCTTTGTTGGGCTTCCTCTTTTTCCTTTCTCAACCTGTGGGGAAAAGGTATCAATGATGGTTGCAGTTTGATAGTTCGTTCTTGGTTTTTTATTGGTTCGGTTTTGGTGGGGATTTTATCTGGCGTTGTTGGTCTATCGTGATGGGGTAACGGGTGTTTATCGGTATTATTGTTGTCGCCAATGGGTTTGGTTGTGGATTTTCCTCCTCTAGTGGTTACTCCTTTGGCCTCACATCCTACCATTTGGGCTTTATTGATTGCTCTCGACAGCCCATGTACTTTTAATTCAAGCTCGCTAAGTGAGTTGTTTCTTTCTTTAAGTAGGAGTTCGTTGGTCGTTCTGAATTCTCTAATGAATTCTCGAAAACAAATACTTTACAAAGCGACGGATGTTTCACGAGACACCGGTTTATACTTACTTATTTACACTTAAACTCAATACTATAACATAAACTAAACCAATACTTAAGCACACTATCCATACATTCCTGTAATGTTCCCATAAACTTTTATAAAGACTTCATACAAGCTTTGACCCATTAGCATTCAAAATCAGGTTAATACGATTGATGTGTTGTCGTGTAGGGTCAATTATTTGATTATCAAGTTTTACATTCAGCCGACAAACCTAAAACAACACTTTAACAGGTAGTGTACACAGTCAAGATGGAGTTTCGCGGTAAGTAGGGTGTCGAACACTAAGAGTGAAACATTAATCCTATATTCTATCAATATTTTAATTAGTTCTAATTAGTCTATTTACTGGTTAAACCTATGCTATATACGTTGTCTAATGATATAGGGGGGTTTCAGCCTGAGAGACTGGCACTAGTTTGGTGGTGTCAAATATCAATTCAATACACAATAAACACAAAAGAAGAAAATCAGAAGATAGAAAAGCGGTACAAGCCAAATGATAGAAAATTGTATTAGCCATATTAAATCCAGTTCAATGTTGGTTTGTTTGTTTTAGTGCAATGATTTACTTATCTCGAAGCGGCATATCATTCTTAAGACTTAGGGGGAAATTATCCTAAGACTAAACACGATTATCCTGTAAACAATTATTGATATGCATAATGATCCTTTAGTTTAATTATAATCTATCTTAGGGAATCAAAGCAGTGGTGATCCTGTTAAAACCCTAGCCCAACAGGACTTTACCCACTTATTGTTTGACGGTGTTTTATATATTGGTAGTCATTCTATTCTAATCCTTTATTAGTTAATTAACTTCTTGAGTGTGAAACCATAAGGGTCATCCTGACGGTCCAGAAGCTAATAATCAAAGAACAGAAGACAGAACGTTATTTGTATCATATTGTCAGTAATATATATCGCGATATGGAGAGCTATCCCAGTATCTAGATTACTTTTTAGGTATCACTAGACCCAGTTGAATGATAGGTCGCATATTCAAAACTCCCTTTTCATAAACATGTAAGAGGGTGATGTAACATAAGTATACAAATCAATCGATAATTAAGAAATCAAATTTTAAACAAAACAAACTCATTGAACTTTCATAAGATGTCTAATACACCGAGGGGATTTGCCCACAAACCATGGTAATTATACAAGTGTAATATCAAACAATGAATAATCGATAACGATTAAGAGAGTAAAAATTACATCGATGTCATTCTATGGAATTCGGGATCAATGCCGACCTTGATGGCTCGATAGTCTCTTCTAATATTCGTTTTTAAGGAGGATGGTTTATATAGAATTTTGATATTGGACACTGATAACTGTTTCTTTGAGTCTTTCTATTTTTTGTAATGTCTGAATAAAAGAATCGATACGCCGTATCTGGATAGGTCATACGCGTTATAGGGCTGGAGTCCTTGGAGTGCGCCTACGTTCTAATATCAATCGTGATTATTTTTCCAATTTACTTTTATTTATGTATCTTCGTAAATTGTTATCTTTCATGGTTACGACGTAATGTAACAGTAAGGGATACGCCGTATTGGATTTGAGTCAAATACAGGTCTGTCGTGTATAGTTTGGCTCTGATACGCCGTATCTCTTTTGTTGGATATGGCGTATGTAGTCAGAAATCAGCATTCTTCAAATGTCTTTGTTTTAGCTTCTAATTATGCGCCTTTTAGCTTCTCTTCACAAAACACTCCTGGATTACTGCATTTATAAACTTTAAAGCAATTAAGTACCAAATAATGCAATAATTATATAAAAGCGGGCAAAACAGATGGGATAAATGATATAATAAAGTGACGTTATTTGATGTCATCAACGACTAACTTTGAAACTTGACAAAAACATTACAAACCATTTAACGACACATGAGGTTCAACCTTGACTTGAGCTTTGCATCTAATACTATGTACATACACCTAACCCAATATACTTCCTCTCTTCTATTTCACATCTAAAGAACTTTATCCAAGACTTATATGATCCACGTTACCTATAAAAACATCAACAGCTATAACGGTAAGTTTTCGCTTAGTAAGTAACCGGATTATAACACATATTATACATCAACTTATCATATTAGAATCATGAAACATCCACATATGTTCCAAAGACTATAACCATTCAACGCTTGCATCACAATACTCTATAACCACAATTATCAAGCTATAACAATACAAATCATAACATACTTACAAACACAATCACATAGACAACCTCCCCCTCACTTTAGCCACACAATCTAACTATCCAAGTCTCTAATATTTTCATACTCGTTAGGCCAAGGTTCTTATATCCTAACACCTTCATCTGCAATTGCATATTATGATAGTTTCAATACAACACATGTCATAATCATAGTTATTCACCTTAGCTCCAAAGCTAAGTTACCAAGAACATCACCAACATCACTTGAATCTTATCCAACTATCATCATCAAGACCTATTATCATATTAATGAAACATTAATAGCAAGGGTTTTACACAACCCATAATCATACCCAATTTACATCCTTAATCATAATATGTTCATTACCATGATCATATAACCAAAACCCCCATAATCAACTCTAATTTATTCAAAAGTTATTAAGATGTTTACCTAAAACATCATATCATCATGAACCCCCAAACCCCCAATTTAACTCATAAACCCTAACATATTAATTAGAAACACAACTCAAAATAGAGGTTACTTACATTGTAAGTGGATTACTATGGCACAATTCTTGCCATGGGAACATACAATTCACTATGATTCATCATCCAAGCTCATCATCTTTTTTTCCCTCCCTTTCTTTCTCTATATGTAGACACACCACCACACATGTACACAACTCTAGATTATTAAGAATAGTATGAGATTATTCTAGGAGATAACTAGAAAATAGTCATTGCAGACACTATAGATCCCTTAAGTATTTTCCTTTTAAAGTTGTGCCACGTTATACTTTCTAAAACCATTTACATAATATATAGACTCATAGTTTAACTATCAGGTTTTCCTTGCCAATCACGTAAAGCCTTTCAATATATAAAGTCATAGTCAAACTCACCCGGTGACAATCTTGTAATCAAAATTCCTTAAACCCCGTTTTGGGATGTTACAGATGTAACAATGAAGGTTGTATAAACTATGTAAAACGTAACGGCTATGTGTTGAAATTCACAATGAAAATCGTAATCAAATCGTAGTTATAAAAAATTGAAATTTACAATAATCACATTTATAAAAATACAACGGAATATCCAAGAATCATAAACTTTAGCGACTTTGGTGTTGCGCTTTAGTGACTTCGGTTTTTATCTCTCGTTTCTCATGTTGTGCTTTATTCACTAATGTTATAGTTGGTGTACTGTATGAAGTTTTCATGTTGTAGCTCATTGTTTTGTTCTTATTCGGTGCCAAAGAAGAGAGATAAGAAAATGATATTCCCCTGAGCGTGAAACCTACTTCATATTGTCCTTATTGTTCACAAAAAAGTCGCCCAATCATAAGATGCATCAAAAGTGGAAAAGCTACTGTCAAATACTGTGTCACTCTATTGTGTAAGAAATAACACATGTTTGATTTTAGCCTCACGATTACCATTCACTACGGGTATTTGACATAATGCATTAAATAAGGTTGAGAACACAAGATCGGAGGTACTTGTGAACCTTTTGGCAGTCAATACGATCAACCCATATACTACTCCACTTTCATGTCTAGCAGAATATATATAGCTACATGAATGTCAGTCTCATATCACATTTCTCCAAATTGGTTCAATGGACGTAATTCCATTCGTAGCAAAACAACATCCGGTTGCGCTGAGAGCTTAAAACACTATTCCTAAACCAGATTTGTCCTTGAACTCTGCCATTGACCTTTATGTACTAGAACCCAAAAAGTTCCTCAAAATGTTAATAAATGACTTTTTTCGTTGATAGATCCAAGGGTACGAGTAGAACAATATAACTTATATGGTGAAAATATGAGATAGAAGTAGTTAATGTGTTGTAAAGGAAGCATTTATAGGTGAATGTATCAACCGATGGGATAAATGACTCGATAACAAGCGTGTTTATATAGGGAACCCGTAACTTAAGATTATATTTCACAGATGATCTGGTTCAATTAGAAAATGTACAAGTTTTGTTTTACATGCGCAATCATTTTGTATTCTAATCTTTCGGCAGGATTAATGATAACTCTTTGTAGTCTTCCGCCTCCCCTAAGTCTGCTCTAATAAAATATCACATATCTTCCATCTGTTCAAATAATTAAAAAGAAGAAAAATATAAAAACTAAAGAAATATAGACAAATTGGGTTCTACATCATAATCTCGTTCCATTGAGAAACTAAGCGAGTTCATAACGGATTTTCTATTGACTAATCGTACTTTAGGGGACAAACTGCTACAAAATGTCTCTACTCTGCGGGCCGCAATAAAAGAAAAAAACAAACGAGAAGATCAAGGAGATCGGACAACTAGACCATAGCCGTGCAAAAGGTTGCATGGACGTCACAGTTTTATATGATGAAATGAGTCGTGACGCATCAATTCTAGAAAAATGTATTAAGCAGTTTAAGAGGCTTGACGAATTCATTGCTGCAAAAAAATTGAAATTTTGTTCATCAACTATGATTAAGTAAAATACATGTCAAAGTGTTGTTCTTCAAGTTTATATGATCTACTGTATTTCTCTCTTATCATAGCAAGGTTGGATTAGTTGGTTATCACCCTTTCCTTTAGAGACAGAGGTTAAGAGTTTGATCCTCACTCCTTGCAAGGCCGGAGGTCTTTTTTTACCTTTGGTAGAACCGGAAACAGCCTCTCTACCTTAGGTAGGGGTATGATTGTCTACATCTCAACCTTTCCCATACACTGTCGAAGACGATATTGAAACTCATAACCCGTGAAAGACGGTATTGAGAGTTATTTTACTTTTTTACTTTATTTCTCTCTTTTCTTTAGAATGAATACATGTCAATCTTTATTTTTTTTATCATTGTTCAGTTTTTTTTATATTTTTTGTTACAGTTAAAAATACAAAACATCCAATTAAAAGCATAGTGCAGCAACCAATGCAACTTTATCAATGAAACTTTATTTCTTTTCTCAAGTTGCGATTTAATTGTAACTTGAATGTGGAAAACAATAAATTCAAAAGCACTCCTATTTAAGCACATTCACCTAAGCTAGACTTTCAACCGCAGGCATGCCAATCCCTTAATTCTAAACTTTAGGGGTAAATACATGGCTTATTCGTTCCAAATGAGCTCACCATCGAGGCTAAATTCTGAATCTTCATCAAGTTTAAAAAGCCATATGGTATAGAATCGGACGCTATAAAAAGACAAGTTTATCTAGCACAGAAGAGGTGTGTCGCTTTCGTGATAAAAAAAGGAAGCAAAATTCTTACACTACACCGTGATATTCAAAAAATGGCTCTAAAGTAACGTTAAAAAAAGAGAAAAAACTGAATATCACCCACCCGATCTTTGATGTTTTAGCGTTATATTTCGAATGTTTGTTTCAAGTGGTTTTAGTTTAAATTAATGTATATTTATCTAGTGTTTGTTTTTAATAAATTTATTATAAAGTATGTTAACATCACATAACATTACATAGCAACGTCTATGCATTAACTTTACAAATACATTTCATTAACTTGAAAAATATTACATTGCGAATTATTGCATTACGTTATATACTAAGTATATATCATTCTATATGATTCACGCAATCGTAGTTGAATCTTCTTTGAGATTATGAATCAGAAGATACGGGTGCTTGCACGGAAAAGTTAGAGTTAATAGATGATATAGGTGCTTGCTATTTTAAAGTTGGGGAAAAAAGGTGCATGTGTCCAAAAGTTGGGAAATTTCGACAGGATCACATGACATCATATACAACACTGCAAGAATTCATATTTTAATTTAGCATTCATGTATACACAATCGTAGTCGTTGAACCATCTTCTTTATAAACTTGTGACTTCATGCATGATGCTTCACACGAAAGGATGTAATCAAGCTAGGACAATGGATTCAAAAAGTGCAGTGAAGGTGGTTATGGTTAAAAACAGCCATATACTCTAATAGGGACAATTTGTTCAAGTACCCACCTTTGGTTCAAACAAAGAGGCTCAACAAGGGTTTCGATGCCTCTGCATCTAGTAGGTGACCCGAGACACTTAAGATACCAAGCAATCAATCATAGCAGATTGTTGGTGTTTTAAAAGCAAAGTACCACCACCGTTGTAGTGGTTTGGGTGTTACCACAACCATCTTTCTTGGAAATGTAGAAAAAAAATTAGATAGTTGGAAAACATGCCGCCAAAGTTCTCGGTTTCCATTGAAGTCTGTCTTTAACCTTCGTAAAGTGGTAAATATATAGTAGCCAAAAATATCATAAGTAGAGTTTAAGATGGTGTTTATCTGTAAGAAGAGTGTTAAAGTACAAAAATGTGGAGTGGATTTGTAGGAAAGAAAAACAACAAGACATTGATGTTGAATTTGAAGTTCCAAGTTTTATTGGAAAAGTAAACAAGTGTCTTGTGAGCGTTCCCTCTCACATTCATTCACAACATATCCTCGATCACTATCATAAACAACCTGTTTTGTTGAAGCATTCTTTTTCTTTTTGTTGAAAGGAGAACTTTATTAATTACCAAATGTTTACAATAACTTTATTAATTACCAAAAGTTTACAACAAATAAGAACAATATAGACATACCTATACCTTCATACAATTAGTAATACTCAGTAGAACATAACAGAAACAAAACCATACAAACAAGATACAACTCTCAGATAAGCGATCTCAGGCATTCATTCCTCAGATAACACTAGAAAAGATCTCTGACAGGGTCCCAATGCAATTTGCAGATACTCAAGTTCACCATTTAATCATCAAATACCATGCCCTCATGACTACATTTCCTATGGATTCGCATTCTTAATGGATTCACATGCATGATGTTGGAGTAGAATCCATAAAAGGAATATGTTGCAATCTTCAACTTGCGTTTAGCATTTTCTTTCACTTATATTGAATTTTAGGGTTTGGGTTGATTATGTGAACTCGTTAGCGAGTATAAAAATACTTTATTGTATGGTTTTGGTATCCTTCACTGTGGCGTCAATGAGAGGCCTGATTGAAAATTCCACCATGCCTTCTTCTAACAATAAAATCAGATGGAATCATATTGTGCCCATCAAGATCAATATTCTTTCTTGTGTCTTTCCATGACCGCCTTCCTACTAACTCCTTGAGATTAGATGCCCTATTTGCGATAAAGCTGTTGAAACATTTCATCACTTGTTAATTCGTTGGTTTATGGCAAGAAAATGGTGGACATAACAGGATGCCCAACGAATCTTGCATATCTAATCACCAGGGCCGGTCATGAGGTTTTTGATGCCCGGGGCGAGCCAACTAAAATATGCCCCTTTATAAACAAAAAAAACACATGATTTTTTAGGGGTTTGGAACCTAGTCAATTAAGCTATTTTCATATGCTAAGAACTATTTTCATATTGTCATAACTATTTTCATGCTTCTTTAAAGCTACACTAAGATGTTTCCAATCATTTGTTTCCACATTCGATAATTGACTTTTAGATATCGCAGTTATAACTTACAACAAAAACAAAAAACATGAGCTCTTTGGAGTAAACCAACCATTTTCTATCAATAAAATCGCCGCTTCATAGCTTGCGTGCATAAAATTCACTAGAAAAGTGTCCACTTATTTTATCTTTCGGATAATCCATATTAGTTTCTCTATAAGGCCATTTGCTTACAAGTTCTCTTTCATGTTTGAGCGTAAACCATCCCGAACACTCACATCAAAATATTATAATCAACTTTAGGTAGATTTTCATTAACTTTTTCAACATGCTCTTCATCAACATCAACATTGTCACTTTCATTAACATCAACATCATTTATTTCATTAACATTGGCATCGGCACATTTTGAATTTTCATTGTTTATAGGATTTTCATTACTTTCCATATATTCTTCAATGTTACTATTATTCTTTTTTTGTCTAACAACAAATGGTTTCAAAGCCCCAAATTGAGCTTTATTAGATTCTTCTTTTTGTTTTCCTTTTCTATTTTGAGCACCTGAACGTCGCAACAAAATAGGTTCTAGCGTAAATTATTTAATATAATAGCAAGATAGCAACAAAAAGAAAATAAAGATGGAATATGGAATAATATCACCTCACATGTCGCTGAGATTCAAAAGAATAGTATATAATTGATTGATCGAGTGTATATTGCCTTGATCACATACCGGTGGTACCCACAATACCAATAGTCACTATGTACTGTTAATTCTTTTCTTTTTTTTATCTGCGTGACTTTGTCAATGTAATACGTGATTTGTGAATTGTGATGTAACTGAAAAGTGAATACGTTTAGATTATTTGTGTTATGGTGCAAGTCGTGTAGCATGGGCTTGTACTTGAGCTTGAATAAAATCTATTTTCTTCTACGTCATTTATGTAACTGACTATGAGTGACTTAACTGCCTTTGACTTGATCAATGTGAATATACACACACATATATAGAAATTTAAAAATGAACCTAATCTAGTAATACGTGCATATATAAAATGCTGCCCCCTTCCTAAGTGCTGCTTTGGGCCGTTACCCACCTAGCCTAACATAAAGGCCGGCCCTGCATGCACCGCATACTCACCCTAGGTGAGATGTAACCACTGCATCAGGGTTTTAAATAACAAATTGAGACACAAGATAACTTCGTGAATCCTAAATAGAAACCAGGTTTATTGATTCTTACTGCATATGTTCCATGGTTCCAGCAACATTCTTTGTTTTATCGTTGGTCTCATATCCTTTAAACCGTCTAGCAAGACCAAAATCTGATATCTTTGGGTTCATATCATTGTCTAGTTTTCAGGTCTCTATGTATAATACAAAGACGGGAATCTTGATGCATATAAAGAAGCCCTCGAGCAATCCTTAGGATTATTTTGAAGCGGTGACTCCAACCAAGTACTAAATTCCTAGTTTTATCTGTTAAGGGAGTAACCAGACAATTAGTACATGAATTTGTTCGGCCTGAAGTTTAATTCATTTCACACCAAACAAAATTGTGTCTAGGCTTCTGTTGGGCATGTAATCGTAAATCAGCAAGAATTCATTTCCCTGAGCGCAGTATCCTAGAAACTTCACAAGATTCCTGAAGTTTGGCAACAAAGCTAACTTCATTTTTGAATTATAGAAAATCGTGACACTAAAAAAAAGTTGTCATCTAATGACACATATAAAAGTTGTCACTAAAAGTAAAAAAAGTGTTATTATAAGTGAACATGTCACCAAAAATATAAAAGAAGCGCCAGTAAAAAACTTATTTGTCTCTTCCACACTTAAAAAAGTGTAGGTAGAAGTCGAGTAGGTAGAATGTAGAAGTCTATTTATAGTGACAAAATAGTGTGAGTACATATGTTTTTTTTTCTTTTTGTGATACATTTTGTTTATAAAAAGTGTCATTAAATCTAAAAATTTTAGGCTTTTTCCTACACTTTTAAAAAGTGTCACTAATATGTTAGATTCAATGACACTTTTTTAGTCATTAAAACCTCTGTCACAAAATGTCTATTTTCTATTGCCACCCATTTTCAGACACAATCTAAAAATTTGGGTTAGCATTTATCCTTATTGTTTCCAAAAATTGAAAATTGTCTTTAGTATAGGTTTCTAAGGCTGGTCAGAACCGGACGACCAACATTTTTTCTGTCACGTCAGTTTTCATTCTCCGACGATCTACATTCGACCTTTTAGCCACAGTAAAATGACCTACACTACAAAAAACATACCCCACCAAAATACACTCTAATTAAATAAACACACACAAAACAAACCAAAATCTCAGTCGTATATCCGATCTAGTTCTTGGCGACCAACATCGCACAATGGGGCGACCTACAGGGACACCACAAGATCAAATCGGTCGACCTTCTCATTGTGACCAACCTAATTGAGTTCAGGTCAATATGGGTAGTTTTTGTTACCAAATTAAATTGGCAAGTTTGGGTTGATCCAAAATACTTTTTGATCATAAAACATAAATTATTTTTGAATAAAGTTTGTTACACAGAATAACACTTTCAAACAATTTAACAAAAAAAATAAACAAAAACATTACCATAAGCAAATGAGCTGGATCACGACCTATAATCCTTATGCCTATTCAAGGAACTACTGGTTCAAGTAGATAAGTGGTTTCACGAACTAACTCATGGACATATAATAAGCCTATATAAGTGATTTAATTTACTTTATAAACTGGACCAAAACCACCTTCTCCAAGTTTATTGCTGTCTGAGAAGTGATTGGAATATTTAGCTATTTTAGCCACACTAAATGACGGTAAGTCTACATCTATATTCTGGCTCCCATATGTATAATCTTCGCCAAGGACCTGTTGGGTTATAGTAGTCGGCTAGCACGTATACGTTACGAATATGTGAGCCTATTGGGGGCACACGCGTTAAACACTTAGAGTATGTTTTACTTCACGATGTAAGTATTTAAATGTTTGTTAATTACGTTAATTGTTTAACAAGCTTAACGAATAGTTTAAATATGAACCGAAGGAATTAAAATTGACAAAACCTGAACCTTAAGGGGGTCTTATTGTGACCGGCCCTATAAGCTTCTCGAAAGGGGTTTTGGGATAAATTTTAGAGATAAGGGATAAGTATTGTATTGTGATAAGAATTATGAAGGTATCTGAGTTTATCTACAACTAGGGTTAGAGGCTATATAAACAACCCGTATTCTCCTCATTAATTCATTCATTCGTCCCATTCATAAAATCACATACAATATATATTATCCCTAAATTCACTCGATCCCACACAAATTGTATACGACACATAGAATCTCTCATTATCCTTGTGACACGTCTAGAGTGGAAGAATCTATATATGTATGTTGAATGCACATGTGTGCCGTATACATACAAAAGTATACATTGGCCATGCATGCGATTCCATGTGCATGCAATGGTTTTGTTCCCTTTTCCTTATTGGTATTAAGATCAGTATATATATAGCCCTTGGGGTCCGATCATCTATTATACATGCATGCATAGTCCAATAAGGGTGCTTTGGTTTACGATTCAAGACTCAAGTGGTGCGTTTGGAAATCGTTATAACACAAGGTGTTTGGTTCGTGAAGGTTGACTAGCAATCGACTCATACTTGGTTGACGTGTTTGTGTGAGCAACCGTAGAGGTGGTAATTTAATCACTTGTTTCAAGAACAAGATCTAGCGTAAGTTTATTGATTTTTATCATTAAACAAAAGGTTAGTAAATTACTTGTTTAATTTATTAAGTGTTAATCTATATGCTATTACTAGATCAATCCGCTGCGTACTCGTAAGCTAATGGTTACCTAGATTATTAAATCCCAACAGTAATTAGTTACCTTATAAACCGGTCCAAATCCACCCCTTCCAAGTATATTGTTGGGTGAGAAACTGGAAGTAGCTGTAGCTATTCTGGAGAAACTGAACAATGGTAGTTCAATGGCTTCGTCCTGATTTTTGGAGTCATGCAACAATCCCCCTATGGATTCAAAATAAAGCAGACATTAAACTTAGTAAATTGTTAAAAAAAATGCATCTATTCACAGTACATGTCATTCATTTTTTTTGGGTCCAATTTATTGGTAAACTTGCCCAGTTTTCTTACCTCCCTCCATCTGGCGCACATGATTTCTTCTTTTATGCGCAAACCACAGCCATGTAGAGATTAAGCTTATGAGGACAACCCCTGGAATGATTACAAGTAAGATCTTTTTTAAGTTAGCCCCTCCCTTCTTTTTGTAAGTTGGTCGAGCAATTGTAATTTCATTGTTATCTAATTCTGTGGAAGCCATTCTTACAAATATATCCCTACCAGCAACATTGCCTTCAGAATAGACTCGGATGTCTTTAAGTTCCTCAAACCAAAGCACGCATACCCTTTCTTTGAACACGTTGTCT
>BQNB010018025.1:0-68934 GCA_026074375.1 Tanacetum coccineum
ATATATATATATATATATATATATATATATATATATATATATATATATATATATATATATATATATATATATACATAAGCAAAGTATCATACAAATTATTTTTAGAAAAGAATAATAAGTAGTCAACACGGGTATCGTTCTCCTCGGTGAGAGGTGAATGGAAATTCTACGTTCATGTTGTAAATGAAGCTTGATTGTCATATAATGATTTTGGATTTGATTTCTAAATCTAATAACGCAGAGTGAAAGCACATAAAGGCACGCTAACCTAAAAAAAATAAAGGCAATTAAAATTCTAAGGACTTTTAAGAAAAACAATTAATAACTAAAAACAATTTATTAACCAAAAATGACAAAATAAAACTCTTAAAACTCAAAATGCAATTTTCTAAACTAAAATGTATTAAACTATTTTTTTAAAAAGCATAAAATATTTTTTTGAATTTTTTAAACTAATTAAAACTATTTTTAAAACTAAATAATACTAGAAATTAAATTAAAAATACTAAGCTTAATCCTAAAATTTTAAAAAATATATATATAAAAATACTAGATACTATTCGTAAGGTTTATAAAGAAAAACGAAACAATAAGCTCAAGCCAATAAGCCAGGAAAAATCAAATAAGCAAATAAGCTAAAACTGGAAATGCATTTAACAAATAAATGAAACAAGAGTATAACGAAAAAAGTCCCAAGGGCGCAATGGTAGGACGTGTGTGTTGTGAGGGGGAGGTCACAGGTTCGAGCCTTCGACTTTTTTTGTGAATTCAATGCTCACACAATATGAACAATATAAGTATATGAAATGATAACGTAAGACAAGAGATAAGTGTAAGAACAATCAAACCACAATGCGAGAATTTATAGTGGTTCGGTAACAGAAGAGGCACCTCATCGCCCTAGATTCATACTCCCCGAGCACCTAACCGAGAGATTTTCTTATAACTATGTCAACAAACACCCCTAAGGGCGGAGTAAACCAGTACACAACAGTTGCTTACACCGATTTATGACAACAAAGCTAAATGTCGAGTTCTACTAAATCTTTACATAGAACTAAACAAACACAACACAACTTCAGACTTGTTCACGGACTTTTACAACATCACAACCATCTTCACAACTTCAAGACTTTTTCACAACTCTGTGACTTCACTTCACCACTATACTTATATCACAATTATCTAACACTACTTGGTAAGATCATCACGATCTAACTATACATACAAAGATGGCCAAGATCTAGCTACTACACATAAATACAAGATATACAATTGATTTACAAATATGTGAGATGGATGCAACAAGATTGCAATATACACTTGAGGTGTAATACTTCTTCACTTGATGATGACAGTATTCTTCTCTTGCACTTGAGGAATTGAGCTGGATCACTTAGAAAAAAGCTTTACGATTAAATATCAACAATGAATTCAAGTGAGATGTGTAAGGCCTGGTTTTAAGCGAACAGAAAGCATGAGTGAAAAGGTAAGAAAATATTAGGGAATAGTCCCCAGTATTTATAAGTACAAAAAATGGAGGAGCTGTCAGTCTATGCGGTCCCCTTAAAATTAAGGAGGCCGCCCTGTATTATAAGGGGACCGCCGCCCTAGAATAGGCTCCCCAGTTTGTCTTTTTGTGTAGGGGAATTTTCGGAACTTTCTAGCCGTTTGAAAGGTCTGAAAATTTTGAATTACAAAATGTATATTTTTGAGAATAAAAAACATTTTCTTCTTAATTTGTAAAAATATTTTGTAATGTGTTTTACAACATTTTCTAAAAGTGTGAGGTTGAAAAAATTTTCTTTGATCATAAAATGCATTAAGCATTTATTTATCATACCCTTTGAAGTGATATAAATTACGTAAATGAAAATTTCTACAATTACTTAGTTTACGTTAATTTATCATTGAACGGTTTTATATTTTGTGAATTTATCAAAACGAAAAGATAGTGAAAACATATTATTAATGAGTATTTTAGGCATAATATTTTATCAACAATCTCTCCTCTTTTATAGATGATTACCAAAATTAAACGATTAAATGTAAAATTATTTTTAAACAAGTATTTAGAGAGTTACTACAGTCCATATTCTCACCCTATTTGTAGAAACAACAAGACATCGACGATAATTTCTTCTAGATAAATCGACGGGAATAAATGCTCCCCTTTGATTGAGCTCTCCCCCTCGTTCGAGGCAACCAGGACTCGAGCTATGTTTCTTGCCACAAAACGATTAGAACAATACAAGTATTTCTAACATGTAACAAAGAAGGAAAAATAAGGCAATAGTATAAATGCCAACCAACAATAAACATTTATTAAAAATAAAAGTAGGTGTGGTGAACCACACTCATGCATACTTAAGGAAAATAAATATCATGCTAACATCATGAAAATTTTAAACTACAAAAGAGTTCCAATAACTAAGTGAAACTCTATAGAACTTACATGCATAAATGATAGGTGGACAATTACATTGAAAACCAAAACAATAGAGTGTGTTTAGTTTGGTAGAAGATGGTGAGGATGGTAAGGATGATGGTTGTTGGGTGGTTGTGAGAGCATGTGTACAATATATAAAACATATATTAGAGTTCATCTCTCCAATCTATATATGAGAGTAACGATTGTGAATGCAACTCAAGCATGAAACTCCATGTGCATCATGAAGGTTCAAGGCATAGGTATGACCAAACAATATGTGGTGAAGGTGATGAGAAGTATTACATTGACATCAAGTATGGTTAATTTGGTGAAAGGGGTGGGATGGATGTCCATTGATGCTTTTTCTTGAGTTGGAGGTGGTGTAGAAACTCTTGGATGGAGATATGATTGTACGTGGTAAATATACATCCCCATGGATAAAGAGGATGTAGATGAGGTTGACGATATGTTACTGTAGTCAATTACGGAAGAAGCAGTAACTTAGGATTGAGGTGATATAGAAAGGAGCATTAGTAGCACTTCGGTGATGATAATGAGATATGGTGAATGAAGTTTATGTGGTCCATCTTGGGTAACATCACCAACAAATGTATTTGGTGGTATGAAGTTGAATTTAGGTCCTCTTGAAGGCTTGGAAATGGAAGCTTCTAAGTGGATGCCAAGGATGTTGATAGTGGTTAGTAGAACGATTTGGTGGATAAGTGTTGGTTATGATCATTTGGAAGGGATTTATGGTAAGAGAATGAGGATTTAAAAAAGAAAGAATTTGAACTAGTTTTATGTTGATCAAATTTAGTTCGAGCATTCTGGGCAAACTAGCAGAGACTAGGTAAAAAGGTCAAAAAGCAGGAAAAAAACCGTTAATTACCAAAAAAATACCCATGATTATCCTAGGGCGGGCCCCCCTTAATTTAGGGCGGTCCCCTTCAAAGATAAGGGGCCGCCCGTTATGAATTAAGGGGGCCGCCCTTTTTTGGCTTCCGCATTTTTCAAGAGAAACACGATTTATTCTCAGAATTTTTTGTGAGTAGTATTTTTGTGTTTAGGTGGTTAATTTTGCAAAGCAAGCCCTATAGATTTTGTATGAGCAAATATAATTCAATATGCATGTAAAAAACATAATCCAGTCAATGAAACCAAAGTAGGATAAGTAGTTGATTAAATTAAAACAACTAAAGGATTAAGTCCATCAAAGCAAACAAGTACACTAAGAATTAACTAACACATAAGTCTTTCCCGAATACATCGAAAATCACCACCCAATTGTTTAAGAACATACACATAATCAAGTAAAAAATAATGCTTAAACCTACATTTAGACATCAAGCTCACTTCACTCCTATCCTGACTTCTACTTCTTGCTAAAACACCTCCTTTTAGTGCCCTTTCCAAATGACATGAGAACCTCCTGCGTATCTCCTTAATTCATTTGTGTGTTTGGTTGAGCAGGTGGTTTGTCCGTTCAAAAGAAGTTTCAACGTTTTTTCGGAAAGCGGAAGTGCATATGGAATTTGGTAGTTGAGTGGATATTGCGGGAGTTAAGATAAAGGTAGAGATGGAGTCCTTGCTCGAGAAGCTTCGACATCGTCATCATTCTCATCATGTTGATGAGATGACGTGCCATGATGATGAGAGGACGAAGAGGAGAAGAATGACGACGCATAGCCATGATCACCTCTTCGAGGTCTCGAGTTGTTTTTTAGGGCAAGAGGTACCATGACTCTCTCAACAATGTTATAGCATGCCATTATCAGATGAGATACGATTCCATGACTTAGTTCAAAAAAGACAGTTAAGAAACAATAGCCATAACAAAGAATTTACAGTTGAGTAACTCTACACATAGGATTTCTTTTGACGAAGAAATAAGCAAGAGTTGGTATTGTTTCCTCGGCAACAACACATATACAACATGTGAGCAATACAAGCCGTGGGGGAGACGGTCCTAATGACCATCAAGTCCCCGAGACACATTCTCTAATGATTCTTCCCCATTGCTTCATGTCGTGGCTTAATTCTTTGGAGATAATTATGAATTTGGATTGAGAGAGAAACCATTTGACTTTCTATGTACGGTCACCACTACACGTTCCAATCAAGAAGGTCGACTGATGTCAACGGGAGTAGGAAGTTCGGTGCAATATGTCCCTCGGTTTCTTAAGAATACTCAAGGGATGCAAGGTCCCATTCGTTTGTAAAAATGGCTTGACCATTGTATGGAATTTTGAGGATTTGACCGAATTGAGCGAGAGTAAGAGTTATGAAATCGTGTTGAATCATAAAAGAGAAACAAGATAGTCTATGCATCGTTTGTACCGCGACTATGACTATAGAGTCAAGAAATGAATCATGGAATAATCGGTACGTTATTTAATTTGAAAGAAGACAATTGAAACGAATAAATAGTAAAAAGACGCTCGATGTTGTTGGATTTGTAGTAGGCTTGATCAACAACACGACCTTCATGAATGTTGCGGTTTTCAATAGGTTTGTAGAATTGGGCAATGGTAGGGGAGATGCCGAGAATTTTGGATACTTTTGGTATGTAGGATTTAGTGAGAGATATATCGGTTGTAGTAGCTTTTGGCATTTTGTCACCTAAACAAGTTATCAACAACATAAAATGTTATATATAAAAAAATATAATAAGGAAAATAAAGTTTTGAAAAGTGACAAATGTGGGACAAGGATTACTTCGACTTTAAAAGTAAAAACCTAAGAAGTGATCCATATGTTCCTTAATTTATTTTTGACTTAATCTAGGATGTCGAAGAATATATATTAGTTATATATTTCAACATCAAGACAATAACCCAAACACTCCCTTATCAATACAAAATTTGTCTAAGCTTGTCGAAAATTATGTATTAAGTGTATATTTGTTGAACAAATAATAATTTATAATTAATGACGTTGTTTGACAAGTGGTTAAAGTAGTGTTGAGTTTTGACTAAAAACCATGTTTTAAGGCATTAAACCAAACGCCCCTTTATTTTATTCCATTTATAAAATGTATCAATATATATATGAATTATATATCTTGATGACTTATACAAGTTTGTTAAGTGTTTATACACGTGACAAAACTATAGTGATGGTTATTTTGACTCTAAAAAATATTTCTAAGAAACGAACCAAACACTCCTTTATTTTTATAGAATTTTACTCATTGATTTGAAAAATGTATATATGTATGTTTGAACAATCAATACTTGATTATTTTTTATCATGTTTAGGCATTAATCAACAATGTGTAAGTTTAAGAATGCAAAAAATTAGCTATGTGTTCATGAGTATATACATGTTTCTAAAATTTTGACTCAATAAGTGTTTTGTTTTAATCCTATCAAGGTTGTAGTGCTCCCATGACTATGGGAATCATTATAGTTATGGTAATCCTAGACCAAAATAAAAAGTATGAAAATAATGAAGAACACCCAATTTTGATTAAGAGCAAAATTGGATGAAATCAAATGAAAAGAATAATGGAAAACTTACAAATAGACTGTTGTTATTGCTGTTAGTGAAAGTACCTTGCTCGAATTTTTGGTTAATAGGCAATTTAAAAGATTGGTTTTGAAGGGTTTTGGCTATGGTTCCCGATCACATGGAAGGAGAAGAAGAGGAAAAAAAAGATTTTGGTAAAGTGTTCTTCAGAAAAGGGGTGTTTGGTTTCGTGGATAGGGCGGCCCCCTTAAATATTTAAGGGGCCCACCCAAAATAACAAGTCGGTCCCTTTAATTTTAAGGGGGCCGCCACCTGATAATTTTTTTTTTGATTTTTGGCCCGAATTTATTTAATCCCTATTATTAGTAATATATTGATATATATATTTAGTAGTTTTAAGGGCAAATAAACTTAACATTGTGTTTCAATAATAAAAGTGATAATTGACATTTTAATTAACCTTTCATTAAGTAAAAAGTTATTGGATTATTTAGGACAAGATAATCAAGACATCAATTCGAGAGGTGAGACGAGAATGGATAGTAAAGATAATGAAATAATAAGACGTAGTTGAAGATTTCAACAAGTTGATTCCGATAGACGTAGATGATGGTTGACACGGATCCGAGGTGATCGTCGAGGTCGAAGGGAGTTTGTTTCATCCATAGTGTGTCTATGATCTTCGTGCGACTAATCTTACTTCTATGTTAAAATTGTTACCAATTAGCAAGCTCATTTTCATCTACGTGAGTTTTCTACGTGGTCAATAAGAATATTTCCATTTTGTAGACGTATGACTATAATCTACACGAAAGAATAGTTCATAGTGAACTAATCTCTTCAAAGCTAGAGAACTAACAAATGGTATCTCTAGAGACTACACTATTTTCTAAGAACTAATTATACTACAACATCATAGTAACACATAGACATTTACTTATAATCTATATTCTATGAAGATGAAAAGTGAGACGTGCCTTAGTCTTTAGAATTATTTATCTCCATCAATGTCTTCATAATGTAAATGATAAGGGTTCATGGGAACCTTATCATGAATCCATGAAAATCCATGAGACAAATTAAAGGTTTCGTAGAGAACACACCACTTTAAAGGTTGATGGCTTTAGCATTTGGTCTCCAACGTTTCCTTATCCGAAGTCATTGTTTCCGTAAATGTCTTTGAGCATTTGTTTTGGCAGACATACATGGAGAACAACTTCCACATTGAGTAAAACAATGGAAGTGAATGATACCTTATTATGTGATTAGGATAGTTTGTCTACCATTGGTCTCATCCTAGGTTGAGGTGGTTCTAGACCAAGACGTGGACTATGTAGGTACTTTCTTCGAGGTGAGTTTTAGAACCTCATTGTAGGTTTAGTAATACAACTCGGGTTTTTTAAGGAGGGTTTTTGTAAAAAATGTTTTACCACATCAACGTTTGCAATAAGGAATTTTAGTATGAGTTTTAAGTATAATTTTGTTTTGAATTTGATGTCAATCAATTTTCTTTCAACTTGAGACTTCTATGGGATTTACAACTTACTTGTTTGGTTTCGCTAGGTGACCATTTGGTAAAATTAAAACCTAACCCGGATTTATCTCCGGAAGTTTTTTGAGAATTTATTATTTTCTTAAGTGAGTGACTACTATCATTAAATTGATTTAGCCTAGATATTTCTTTTCTAAGCTTCTCATTTTCAAGCTTAAGGTCTTGACATAATTTACATTCTTCAATTACTTCCTTACCTTTTTCTTACTTAGATAGTTTACCTTTTAATTCTAGTACTTCATTTTCAAATTCTATTTTAGCTTGTTTTAGAGTTTTATTTTTTGCCATGGCTTTTAGTCCTAATTTGCATAGTTTACTATATTCATTATCTAAGTCATTTTCGTCTAGTGATAATTGGTCATCACTAAAGTATCCGGTTTCGGAAAGTACCTCATTTGAAGTTTTAGCCATAAGACACTTTTTGTCATTTGTCTTCTCCTCTTCATCTTCGTCGCTATCACTCCAAGATCCTCCAACAAACGCTTTTTGATTTTGATATCTTGATAGTTTTGGACATTCTTCTGACAGATGAAATATAGGATCTCCACACTTAAAGCATTTCTTTCTTTCTCCTTTAGCCATATTTTGTTGTCCTTTATATCTTTGGAATATTTCTCTCTATCACATGGTTGTCTTTCAAACGTCCTCGAGTTTTGAAGACTTATCTTGAAGTTCTCGTTACGCCATGGCGTATTCTTCATCTTCACTATTGGAGGTTGAGCTATCATCATCACTAGATTCCTATCTAGCTTTCAAGGCAATAGATCTACTTTGTTCTCTTTTGCTTTTGACGGTTTCAGAATCCTTTCTTAAATTACTTCTTCAGAAACATTCAATTTCCATGAGTTCGTCAAGTGATAATTGTTAGATTCTTTGATTCTTCAATCGCCGTGATTTGCTCGACATTTAGATGTAATGCCCTAAGAAATTTTCTAATACACAATTCTTACTAAAAAAAACTTTCATCAATGCTTTTAGACTATAATAATAAGTGTTAAATTTAGCAATGCATAATCTATGATTCCATCTTTTGGAATCATGAATAGTTCCTATTGTTGAACAAGAAGATGTCTATTTTGTTAGCTTGACAATGATTATTACCTTGATGAGTGATTAACAAAGTATCCCAAATTTCTTTTGCGGTTTGACACATAAAAATTCTTTCATATTCTTTACGTGGTAAAGCATTATAAAATACCATTTTAGCTTCATTATTTTTAGCAAGTTTCTTTTTAAGATCATCGTTTTGTTTATGAAAAGGTACAATTTCATCCTTTTTAGTTTCAAGATTATTTTAAATAGGAGGAAAATTACCATCGGTAATAATATGCCAAAGATCTAGATCTTTTGACTTCACATAAGTTTCGAATCTATTTTTCCAATAAATAAATCCATCACTTTCAAATAGTGGTGATCTTTGCATAGATTGCCCTTCTAAATATTTTTCGAATTCCATAGATCGATTCAAGTTTTAAAATACAATTTATTTTAAAAATCTTGTTTAACGTGTTGTGGAAAACTAGAAGGGGGGTTGAATAGTTTACCGCTTTTTGATTTAAGGTTTATGTTTGTTTGTAAAATTTAGATTCGACTTTTTTGTGAATTCAATGCTTGCACAATATGAACAATATAAGTATATGAAATGATAACGTAAGACAAGAGATAAGAGTAAGAACAATCAAACCACAACGCGAGGATTTATAGTGGTTCGGTAACGAAGCAACGCTCGGTTGGCGGGCCCTTACTCGAATCCGCCGTTCGACCATAAACTCTAGGATTTACTTCATTACACTGATGTCAACAAACTCCCTGGGCGGAGAAAACCATAACACAACGTTGCTTAAAAAAAAAAACAACACTACGATTTAACGACACAAATCTAAATGTCCGAGTTCTAATCTTGAGCTAGAACCAATCTAACTGAGAGGGGAGCAACACAACTTCACGACTGTTCAACAGACTACACAACTTCACTACTTCTTCACAACTTTCAAGACCTTCTTTACTACTTTGTGACTTTCACTTCACTTCCCACACTACTTAATCATAATTATCATAACACTAACTTGGTAAGATTCACCACAATCTAACTATCCTTACAAAGATCCGCCAAGATCAAGCTAGTTTTCTAACAACAAATACAAGATATACAATTGATTTACAAATATGTGATATGGATGCAACAAGATTGCAATATACACTTGAGGTGTAATACTTCTTCACTTGATGATGAAAGTATTCTTCTCTTGCACTTGAGGAATTGAGCTTGGATCACTTAGAAACAAAGCTTTATGATTAAATGATCAAAGGATTTTAGTGAGATGTGTGGGTTGTTTTAGAACAGAAAGAATGAGTGCAAAAGGTGAGAAAATAGTGGGGAAATAGTACCAAGTATTTAAAGGCAAACTGGAGGAGGCATCGTTCTATAATGGGCGTTCCCCTTACAATAGGTGGGTGTCCCTTTAAACTTAATGGACCCCCTAGAACTAAGGGGGCTCCTCAGTTTGTCTTTTATATAAGGGGGGATTTTCTGGAACTTTTCTAGCCGTTTTAGGTTCGAAAATTTCAATTTCAAAATGATTATTTTGAATAAAACATTTCTTTTAATTGTAGAAAATATTTTGTAATGTTTATAAAAATGTTTACAACATTTTATAAAAGTGTGAGGTTGAATAAAAATTTTCTTTGATCATAAAATGCATTTAGCATTTATTTATTCAAACCTTGAAGTGATATAAATTTCGAAATGAAAATTTACTACTAATTACTTGTTTACGTTTAATTTTACATTGAACGATTTACATTTTGTGATTATCAGAATGTAAAGATGTGAAAAATATTAGTAATTGTTTTTTAGGCATTATATTTATCAACAAAGAGTATAACGAAAAAAGTCCCGGGCGCATGGTAGGACGAAGAGGTGTTGTGAGGGGAGGTCACAGGTTCGAGCCCGTGACTTCCATTTGAAAAAATTTTATTTTTTTTATTTCTTTTGAAAAAAGCAAAGACCAAGAAAAATAAGAAACTTTAATAAAGAAATTTTGACAAACCTAATAATAAAGCAAGAAAAAGCTTCTTAAAAAGACGATAATTTTGCTTAAAAAAGTCTAAGTGATTATTTTTGCTAAAACAAGATTGGGCTTTTAAAGCCTTAATAAGCACTAAGACACTAATAAGCAGAAATCAAACTAATCTAGACCTATTCAGCACCTGAGACTAGAAAAAAGCAAATCAAAAAAGCAGAAAAATTAACAAAAAGCATTAAGAAAAGTTTTACTCAGACAGAGCTTAAGGATTTGTCAGATTTAAGTTAAAATTAAGGCCAATTAAGCTAAGAGAAAAAGCTAGAAAACTTAAAAAAACAATTTAGGAGTAACACTTGAAGAACACAAATAGCTGGAACAAGAAAATCATAAGAGATTAAGCTAGAAAAAGACATAAAAATGACAACTAAGCAAAAATATAATTTTCGCATTTTTTAGGATTTTGAATGTCACTTACAACTAAATCTAAGACTCAAAAGCAAAGTTAAAGACTAAAAGCTAAAAACAGATATAATGACCTTAACATCCCATAAGCAACTAGAAACAGAAATTAAGCTAATAAAACCACTAAAATAAGACTAAAACTCAAAAACTAAAATAACTGCATACTTTTAGACTAACTTTTGACTTTTTGAGCTAAATGGCTTTTTGCAGCAAGGTTTTAAGACTCTGAAATACTTTTGGCAATGTGAAAACTCAAAACAGATTAATCTTATATTACTATAAGCTGAATGAAACTAAATTTAACCCAAATTAAGCTAGGAAAATACCTTGCATGGTCTGCTCAATCAATCCCTAAAGAACAAGTTATAAAACTACTAATCACTTGACTAAATTTGACTAAACTTATTCTAAGCTTACTAAAACTAATCCTTAAGACTAAATTTGAGCTTATGAAATCTAATTTGAGCACTAAAAACAGTCTTAACTCTAGTTTACTAGGTTCCTACTGCTTATCCCAAACACCCCTTTAAACTTTAAAAAATCTTATTTTAGGCTAAACAAACTTAATTAAGCTTAGATTAATGAAAACAGATGGAGGTCTATCACTATTAAGACAATTAAGCAAATTTTTATAAAAAATAAGCACTTAAATCCAAGCTATACTAATAAGCAGATATGACTTCTAAACTAGCAGTTTTAACTATTAAATGGACAGATCTAAAACTAGCTATATCTAAACTATAAGCTAAACATTTTAAACTACTATTAGACAGAATAAGCACAAATAAGTAGAAATAAGCACAGATTAAGCAGTTTAAAAAGCTACAAAAGATATTAAGCTAAAATGTAAAAGAGAATGTGTACCTTGATCCCAGCTCAAACAAGGATCTAAATTGCTCAAAAGAGCTTAAATCTACAAGCTCCAGCTTGTTGAAAACAAGTTGGTAAGACACCATAAGCCCATCCATTTCTGGCTTATCATCCATATAAGCTCACTAATAACTTCCAAACACATTATGATTTATAAAAGTAAAGACAGAATTTAAGAAGCTGGAATTTTATTAAATGAAAAGGGATTACAATGCTTTTGAAATGAAAATTACAATAAGGAAAGAAAATAAGATGAAATTTAAGCTACACTACTCCTATACTACCCTACACTAGAAATTACATTGTGTGATTTCATCTTCTATTAATAGCTAAAGAAGAAGCTTCTAGGTGTGAGGAGGAGCGTCCTTAGCCTTTAATCTCAGCCCTTGATCATCCAATCCATCTCTTTGATCCCTTAGATTGCTTCCACGAATTTATAGCCAATATGAGTCATTAGGATTGCCAGGGTGTCAAGCTATGTTAGACGTGTCAGGGGTCCTTCTAGAAACTCATAAATGTGGGTGATTTTCCTTTTACCTGTACCCTGTGTTCGTTGTTGTTGTAAAAATGGGGGAAAGGGACGATGAACAGTAATTTTGACTTGTGTGTATAGTTAGGTTGACTTGGACCCGGTTATAAGTTTGGTTTAGGCTTTTGTTAATGGGTTTGGACAGGTTTAGATTTTGGACTTTGTGTTTATAAATGGATTAGGGGCTAAGGATTTGTATAGTATAAGAGTTAATGGGCTGACCCCACCCAATACAATGGGTAAGGGTTGGCCCATTAAGGATGCATATGCCCTCGGCTTCGATTTCTCACGCTCTTCTAATCATGTGCTCGGTTTTGTCTGTTTTTCTTTATTTTTTTCATTTTATTGAATATTCGTTACCTGCATAATATAATTGACAAAACAGACAAATACAATGTATTTTCTATTTGTTTTTAATCATTTAGGTTCGTTTTTATAAAGGAAAGTGATATGTGATTAGACACATATCAATGGTTTGCCTCCTAGGTTGATGTGTCGAATGATTTTACAAAACCAGTCACTCCACATTCTTGGTCTCAAGTTAAAAAATCTTCATTTGCTAAGCCTTATCATGTGAATGCACCTGGCCCTTCTGGGAATCGCCAAAAGCATGTGTCATTTCAGTCTCCAAGGGAATATGTAGGCTCAAACAACATGGTTCATAACTACTACCTAGAGGAAGCTAAGAACAAGGCACAACTTCAGAAAGACAAAGCTTTGAATGCCAAACCTAGTGTGCAACAGCCTGCTAGACTACCAAACACTGCTAATGGTAACAAACCAAGACCTAGGAACTTTAATCAACAACCTAGGAATTGGCCACCATCCATGAGTAGTCGTGTATCGAATAGAACTGTTAACATAGCTGAACCACTTAGGAATCAAAAGCCTTTCTTGAAGTCAAAAGACTTGGCATGTCCTACATGCAAAAAGTCCATTTGCAGTGCAAATCACGATGAGTGCATCTTAAAATACCTCTCAAAGGTAAATTCTCGTGCCTCTGCACAAAAAAAGGATGCACATTACCATAAGACAACAAAGAGATATATGCCCGTAGAAAAGAAAAGTGATTCTAAGAAACATGACAGACAGATCTCCATAGGACAAAAGTTTTTTCCAAATAAGTCTTTCGGTGTGTATCTGAAAACAACACCTCCTAGATCTGGTCTTACATGAAACCAACGGGTAGAGTCTTTACTTATGTTGGTCTTAGGTGGATTCCTATTAGAAAGTTTGTTGAAACCTGCTACAACACGAATGATAGTGCTTCACCATTAGGAAAAAAAACACATAATCCTAACACTACTATTTGTGCAAACTCTTCATCTTTGAGTGCAGGCACTTTAAAGGCTTCTGGCCCCATTTCTTCATAGGCTTCATCAAATGGAAATATCTTATCCTCGACTTCTTTGTATAAACATTCCATTTTTAATTATGTTAGAAAATATTTTTGAAAAAGAAAATACAAAAATATAGAATTTCAAAAAGAAAAATACAAAATTATAAAATCTCAAAAAACAAATACAAAAATAAAAAATTTCAAAAATACCAAAAAGAATCTTCTCGACATGTATCTTAGAATCGATAACATTTACGTGCTTAGAAATGTCAATTAAAATTGACACGGGTGTGTAAATGAAGTTCGAGCAAGAGTTCAAATGTTTCAAAACACATTTCTATTTTCTACATGACTTCTGATTAATTTTGATCAGAACTCAGTTTTAAAGAAAAGAAAAGTGTACCTTTCAGTGCGCTTTATCTTCAAAAGAAGAGAAATCTTCTTTGTCCTGAGCATTTTTTCATAAAGTTTTCTTGCTCGGGACACACGTCTTCTAAGTAAATATCAGCTTAGGACTCGCTCTTTAAATAAAGGAAAGTGTGCAATCCTGTGCATTTATCCTCATAACGAGAAGATAACAACTTCTCGGACTTGAGCTGACACAAAAAGTCAATTCAAAGACATTCAAAGTCTTTAGAGCTCAAGTAGCATTGGTTTTCAAAACCGCTAAACATAATTTTTGAAGAATTTATTTAAAGGTTTTTCAAAATCTTTCAAAATTGCGTGTTCAACACTCCCTCCTCATGAATCTTTCAAAAAGTCAAATCATTTTTTATAAGTGAATCTATTTTTGAGGGGGAACTTTTAAAACCAAGTTTTAATGCTTTTAGACACATTCTTATATGTTTACTTTGTGTGTCTAAAATGTTTCAAAATGTTTAAACAAATGAAAGATGATAAATGTTAATAATATTTAAACACTCATTTTGTTAAAAACATATACAAGTAGCTCAAACTCAATTTCAAATGGAATTTACAAAGTCATAATCCTATTGTCTCAATTGGTTTCATATGCGTGAAATTGAGGGGGGCCAAAGAAAAAGTTCCATTAATTTATGTTATGTAGGTGTCAACACTTTTCTCCCCATGAAACATTTTCATGTCTTAAAATTTTAATCCATTGATAAGAAAATACTAAAAGATTAGTTATTTCCATAAGGGGAGAAAATGTGATTAAAATGTGATCAAAAAAATGTGATCTTTAAGACTCTAAGTGCATAACTCTTTCCTCCATGTGCGAAACAATTTCGAATATCGATGCTCATGTGTAGGGGAGCATTTCAAAAGAATGAAACTCTCAAAGTATTAAACGTTTTGATTTTGTATCAAATACTTTGATTGATTTTTAGTGGTTTTTATGGTGAAGATCAAATACCCAACAACATCTTAATTTTTGACGATTCTGAAGTCATAAGATGGATAGGTTAGGTATTAGTCCTATGATCCAACCAGAACCGGAGGGATCTACACAAGGACAATCCATAGTTAGAAATAGCAGTCCTTAGGTATGATTTGGAGAAGAATGAGAAACGGGAATAATGTCGACTAAGACATGAGTTAACACTAGAACAATCACAACAAGGTGTTAGTAATGACGTCTTGGTAAGCATTGAAGGGGTTGAAGAATGAAAAAGAAATGTAAGGATAAAGGGTCTAAAGAAATAAGCCTTCCTTACAACTTAGGCAGAAATCGGGTCAATACATAATCTATCAAAATCACAAAGATGATTGTTGGTATTGAAGACAAGACATCATGGTTCTAGTGATGCACTACACATCCCTTCCCAGCCATTCAAGTTTCTCTCAAAAGATACTTGTCTCATTTGTCATGGAGATACACACGTTATCTATTCACATCTCACTCCGAGATTGTTGATATTGAACAGGTGACAGTCTGCTCCAGCCTCCGATCACTAAAACCAAAACGCACAAATTGAGTCTAGAGCCAAGAGATCAATAAATAAATCTCATTAGGACACAAGATGTTAACAAGAGTCCTACGCATTATCTTTGTGATTCTGCTAGAACATTCAGAGTGATACTCTTTAGTATTCACAATGATGAATGGAAATCCTTCCAGTATCATCATCAAATAGCATTGCGGTAGGTGACTTACAAGATTCTATATGAATCAAGCTTGTGTTAACTGGATATCGATTTTGGTCTAGTAAATGAATTGACGACTCAATCAGAAAGATAGTAACTATCTGATTCACTCATATCGTGTTGTCTGCTTTGAGACGTTCCGGTATTAAGAACAAGCAAGCATGGTGAATCTAATACATCTATGTTAGAGGATCTTACACTTTAAGTTGGAAACCCTGTCAAGGATATTCTTCTAAATTAAATCTACCTGATCACAAGTCGGTCCTCACGGAACCGCAGGTTAAAGCAACCATACTCAGATGAATGATAAAGCCATATTCGTCCATATCTGTTGTTTATCTCTAACTTTAAAATGCATGTAGAAACGACGGTGTTGCAGTCTCATTCTAGCAGAGTCAGATTCATTACCACATGCTCATGCTCAAACTACAAAGATGTGGAAAACTAGAAGGGGGGTTGAATAGGTTACCGCTTTTTAATTTAATGTTTATGTTTGTTTATAAAAACTTAGATTTGACTTTTTGTAAATTCAATACTTGCACAATATGAATAATATAAATAAGTAAGAACAAATAAAAAAATAAGAGATAAGAGTTAGAAAGATCAAACCACAACACAAGCATTTATAGTGGTTCGGTTACAAAGCACCTATTCCCCCTACTCCACTCCTCGAGCACCTAACTCGAGAGTTTTCTTCACTATGTCAACAAACTCCCTTATGGCGGAGAAAACTATACACAACTTTCGCTTATATCAATTTCCGACACTAAGCTAGATGTCGAGTTCTAATCTTAGCTAGAACCAATCTATCACGACTTCACAACTTCTTCAATACTTTCACAACTTCACAACACAACTTCACAACTACACAACTTCTTCACGTCTTAGTATTCTTCACCACACTACTTCACTACTTCACTTCTACTTTCACACCTAACTATCACAACTTGGATGAATCACTAAGATTCAACAATACTTACAACAATCACCAAGATCTATCTACTACACAACTTTACAAGATTTACAAATGATTTACAAGTTATGATATGGATGCAACAAGATTGTAATACACACTTGAGGTGTAATACTTCTTCACTTGATGATGGAAGTATTCTTCTCTTGCACTTGAGGAATTGAGCTTGGATCACTTGGAAACAAAGCTTTATGATTAAATGATCAAAGGATTTTAATGAGATGTGTGGGCTGTTTTTGATCAGAAAGAATGAGTGCAAAAGGTGAGAAAATAGTGGGGAATAGTCCAGTATTTATAGGACATTCTGGAGGAGCGTCTACCTATGGGCGGTCCCCTTAAATAGGTGGGCGGTCCCCTTAAAGATAAGGGGGCCGCCCGTGTATTTAAGGGGGCCGCCCTAGACTGGGCGCTCCCCAGTTTGTCCTTTTGTGTAGGGAGAATTTTCTGGAACTTTCTAGCCGTTTTAAGTCCGAAAATTTGAATTTCAAAATGTTTATTTTGAATAAAACATTTCTTTTAATTGTAGAAAATGTTTTGTAATGTTTATAAAAATGTTTACAACATTTTATAAAAGTGTGAGGTTGAATAAAAATTTCCTTTGATCATAAAATGCATTAAGCATTTATTTATTCATACCTTTAAGTGATATAATTTTCGAAATGAAAATTTACTACTAATTACTTGTTTACGTTTAATTTTACATTGAACGTTTTTATATTTTGTGATTATCAAAACGTAAAGATGTGAAAAATATTAATAATGTTTTTAGGCATTATTTCTATCAACAATCTCCCCCTTTTTGATGATTACAAAATTTAAACTCATTAAATGTAAAATTATTTTTAAACAAGTATTTAGTGAGTTTTATGTCATTTCTCCCCCTTTTTGTAGAATCAAAAAGGCATCGTCGAGAATTGCTAGTAAAATCGACGGAATAAATGCTCCCCCTTGATGTGTGCTCCTCCTCGTTTGAGGGCACCAAGGAATTAAGCTATGGTTTCTTGGCTACAAAAACGAGTTAGAACAATACAAATATTTCTAACATGTAGCAAGAAGGAAAAATATGGCATAATAATAATGCAACCAATAATAATCATCCATTAAAAGTAAAATAGTGTGTGAACCACACTCATGCATACATAAGGAAAATAAATAACATGCTAACATACATGAAATTTTTTTAACTACAAAAAGTCCTATAACTAGTAAAGCTCCATAGGACTTGCTTGCAAAATGGTGGATGGACAATTATTTGAGAAACTAAACATAGAGTATGTTTAGTTTGGGGAAGATGATAGAGGTAGTAGGATGATGGTTGTTGGTGGTTGTGAGAGCATATGTTCAATATATGAAAACATATATTGAAGTTCATCCCTTAACCCAAAAATAAGGGTTCGGTTGTGGACACAACAAAGGCATGAATCACCATGTGCTTCGAGTAAATTCAAGGGATGTGATGCCCAATGATGGGTGGAGAAAGTGATGGTGAGTTATGATGGACATCTAGTGGAGTAATGGGTAAGAGTGAGAGGGTTATTTCCATTTAGTTGGGTGCTTGAGTTGGAGGTGGTGGAGGAACTCTAGGTGGAGGTGACAATGGGGAGTTTAGATACCCATTGGTGGAGGGTGATGATAAGAGAGTTGGTGATTTTAATGTGTAGTCAATGGATGAAGATGATGTGTCTTTTATGGATGGTGTTTTAGAGGGTGCATTAGGAGCACTTTGTGATGAGACTTGAAACTTGGGAGATGGGGTTGTAGTATCTTCTTTTGTCAAGTCAATAAAGAGTTGTTTAGGTGGTATAATTGTGAATTTAGGTTTCTTGGATGGTTTGCAAATGGAAGCTTGAGGTGATGCCATGGATGTTGATAATGGTTGATGAATGATGAAGAAGATGGTGTATTAGAGATGATCATTTGGAGGGGATTTATGGGAAGGAAATGGTTTGAAAATGGAATGAGTTTGAACTAGTTTAAGTTATTCCAAATTATGTTCGAGCATTCTTGGAAAAGATAGCTGAGACTAGGTAAAAGAGGGTCAAAAAGCAAGAGAAATATTATTTTACCCATGATCTGCTAGGGCGGTACCCTTAATTAGGGGTCGGTCCCCTTAAAGATAAGGGGACGCCCGTTATGAATTAAGGGGGTCGCCCTCTGCTGGTATCTATTTTTCACAGAAAAACGATTTTTCTCAGAATTTTTTTTGAGAGTATATTTGTTTTGGTGGTTTATTTGCAGCAAGCCTTATTGAGTTTTATGAGCACATTTAATCATATAACTGTAATAAACACATTAAATCAAGAAACCAAAGTAGCATAATTAGTTAATTAAACAAAACAACCAAAGGTATAAATCATCATAGCAAATAAGTATCTAAAGATAACTAATAACCAAGTCTTTCTGAATAAATCGGATAATCACCACACAAGTTGTTTAGAACATACACATAATCAAGTTAAAAATTGTTTTAAACCACATTTAGCTATAAAGCTAATTTCTCTCCTATGTCTTCACTTCTTCTTCTTCTTAAACACTCCTTTTAATGCCTTTCCAAATGACTTGAACCCTCCGTGCCTCTCTTCATGCATTCGTTGCGTTTGGTTGAGCAAGGTGGTTTGTCGTGCAAAGAGAGTTTCATCGGTTTGCTCAGAAGAGGAAGGCATATGGTAGTTTTGGTAGTCGAGTGGATGCAGAGAGTTAAGATAGGTGGTAGGATGTTGGGAAATATATTGTAAAAGACTTAATACTGGTAGTATAACAGTTAAGTCTGGTAGTATTAGTTAGTTCTGGCAGTACTAAGTTAAGTCTGGCAGTACTAAGTTAAGTCTTGCAGTACTATAGTTAGTACTGGTAGAGTGGCAGTACTATAGTTAGTACTGGTGTTATTTAGTTAAGTCTGTTTATGTAACAGAATAGTGATAATAGTTATCTTAGAGATATTTTAGGAGAAATCTTAGGAAAGGATATGCATTATCCTTTCACACATTTTGTATAGCCTTTTAGGGTTTCCTTAGTGTATAAAAGGAACCCTACGGCATAGAGTTATAAAATAACAAATAGTACCATTGAAGCTTAATAGAAATCAATAGCAAAGTTAGTATTATATTGTGTTCTTCTTAATACTTGTGTTAAGATTCCGTATTAACACCTGATATTCATAGTCAGTGTCTCTCACATAGTTGATTTGGATTTATTCAAGTTAGCTATTGTCTTACAACAACACAAGGACCTACAGCTTCTGAACACGATTGTTTAGAACCCGATCTTCAACGATTTAATAATCCAAATTCATCAGATGACTTAATGAATACTCCTTCAAAAGAGGATTTGGATAATTTGTTTGGTCCAATGTTTGAAGATTTTTTTGAGCAAAAATCTTCTGATACTACCATCAATTCCGCTACATAACCGTCTCATGATCAAGAAGTATCACCTTCTACATCTTCAATCATTGTTGACACACATGAGGCTCCTCCTGTTGTTACAACATCTGATGAACAAACTTCTCCAATCTCTTTACAAGAGTCTGATGAATTCAATCAAGAAGATTCTACTGATGTTGATGGTAATACACAGTTTGTTCCATATGATTCTCTGAAACATGAGGAAATTAAGTCATCAACAACGAATCTCGAACCATAAAATGTGCAGAATTTCCATCAAGTATAACCCTCGACTCATATTTGGACAAAAGATCATCCTCTAGACCAAGTTATTGGTGACCTATCCAAACCTGTTATGACTCGTCAACGGCTACATACCGATTCTGAGGTTTGCATGTATGCATTAACCGTTAGCACTATTGAACCAAAGAACATCAAAGAAGCTATGGCCGATCATAGTTGGATTGATTCCATGCAAGATGAGTTAAATCAATTTGAAAGACTTCAAGTTTGGGAATTGGTTCCACGACGAGAAGGAAAGAATGTTATTGGTCTCAAATGGCTTTGGAAGAATAAGTGTGATGCAGAAAATATTGTGGTTCGGAACAAATCTCGTCTTGTGGCTAAAGGTTATAAGCAAGAAGAAGGCATTGATTTTGAGGAGTCATTTGCTCCTGTTGCTCGTCTTGAGGCTGTTCGGATGTTCATTGCTTTTGCTGCTCATATGAATATCACTATCTTTCAAATGGATGTCAAAACGGCTTTTCTCAATGGTCCTTTGAAAGAAGAAGTTTATGTCAGCCAACCTGAAGGGTTTATTGATTCTGAATTTCCAAATCACGTCTACAGGTTGAAAAAAGCTCTATACGGTCTTAAGCAAGCACCTCGTGCATGGTATGACAAACTGTCTTCTTTTCTAATTGAACACGGGTTCAATAAAGGTATAATTGACCCAACTTTGTTTACTAGACGTCACGGGGGAGACATATTACTTGTTCAAGTATATGTTGATGACATTATTTTTGGATCAACAAATCCAGATTTTTCAAAAAGATTTGCAAACTTAATGAAAAACAATTTTGAAATGTCGATGATGGGTGAACTAAAGTTCTTTCTTGGACTTCAAGTTCATCAATCTCCCCGTGGCATATTCATAAGTCAGTCACAATATGCAATAGAGTTGTTAAAGAAACATGGTCTAGATGAATGTGTCTCCATGAGCACACCTATGGCAACAGAGAGACTGGATGCTGATTTACAAGGCACTCCTACTGATCAAACGACTTATCGTCGTATGATAGGAGGGCTTATGTATCTAACAGCCAGTCGACCAGACATAGCCTTTGCTACTTTTGTATGTGCACGTTATCAAGCACGACCTACGGTCAAACACCTCAAAGAGGTCAAACGGATCTTCCGGTACCTAAGACAGTCCTATAACATGGGCCTATGGTATCCGAAGGATTCTGGTTTTGAACTAATTGCCTATTCAGATGCGGACCATGCAGGTTGTAAAGATGATTGTAAAAGCACATCAGGAGGATTGCAATTTTTAGGTGGAAAGCTCGTGAGTTGGAGTTCAAAGAAACAAGATTGTACTGCGATGTCTACTGCAGAAGCTGAATATGTTTCATTGTCTGCATGCTGTGCTCAAGTGATATGGATGCGTACTCAACTGCTTGACTATGGATTTAAATACAATCGGATTCCGATGTATTGTGATTCCAAGAGTGCCATTGCTATTTCATGCAATCCAGTCCAACATTCTAAGACAAAGCACATTGACATCCGGTATCATTTTATTAAAGAACACGTTGAGAGGGGTACTGTGGAAATTTACTTTGTCGGAACAGAATACCAACTAGCGGATCTATTTACTAAGGCGCTTCCAAAAGAACGCTTTGAGTATCTAGTTCATCGCATTGGTATGAGATGTATGACTCCAACTCAGTTGGAAAGTCTGACAAAGTCATCTTCGTGAAAAGATCATACATCACAATCATGTACATAAATATTTCAAAAACAAAAGAAAAAATTGAAAATTTTCAAAAATAACAAAAATATTTGACACATTTTTCTAAAAAAAATAATATATATATATATATATATAATAATTTAAAAAGAATTACAATCTTTTGTTTCATGATTCCAAGTTTCTTATTAAAATCTTTTACATTGCAAAATACGGAATCATGATCCAAGGGGGAGTTTTTACAATTTTCATTCACAAACATCTTTTTGATAATAAAATTTGGAAATGTTATATTTTCAAGGGGGAGTTTTATTTGAAAAAGTAACAATTTTTCATTTTCGGACTATGAATTTAACATAAGTGTCATTTCAAGGGGGAGTGTTTGAAAAGATTCATTGTTTAAGGGGGAGTTTGTGTAAATTCATAAACAAAAATCGGTACATATCAAGTACAGGGACTGAATGTGACAATTTGTCAACAGTTTTCGGTAAAAGTGAAGTACATGGACTGAAAATGTCAATTTTCAAAACTGTTTTCGGTGGCTATATAAAGGATTTTCATTTCAATTTTTACTTTTCTTTTTTACCGAATCCTGTTTACCGAATTTGAGTAGAAGTCTAATTTTTGATATCTAAGTTTTATACTTTTCTTTTTTACCGAATCCTTTTACTGAATTTGAGTAGAAGTCTGTTTTTCGCTATCAAAGTTCATTACAACGCTTGTGACTTCACTTCTTACTCAAACGTAAGTGGATATAGATGTTTTAGGTGTTTTTGAGTAAGTTGGGATTACCGAGTTTGAACTCGGTAAAAATGAGGTTTACCGAATTTGTTAGTCTACCGAGTTTAGTGTAAAAAGTGATTTATCAAGTTTAGTGTAAAGATGAGGCTTAGATTTAGTATAAAAAGTTACTTAAGGCCATAAAATGATCATAGAATGGTTAGGATTGACTTTTGATTAAATTCGGTAGTAAATTACCGAATCTGTTTCTAATAGTCAAAATCGGTAAAGTCAACTGGTCAAAATCGGTAGTCCATAAAAGTCAAACTCAGTAAAGGTTAATGGTGAAAATCAGTCGAATTGTTTAGGGTTTTGTGAAAATGTTTTAATGTTGTTGCTTCATGATTGTAATGCTTTTTGTGTGAATGTCTGTGAAAAACAAAACGATCAGTTTCTAGTGTGCTCAAAATCTGACAAATAATTTTGGCAAAGAAACAAGTTTTCATGAATTCTATGCTATGGATCATATATGTCTATTCATAATTGTTTAAGTGGACTAAGTCATGTCCGGTTTTGACCGTTTTCTGCATTGAACAGAATGAGGAGTGAGTGACTTAGTGTCCATTCAATTATTGAATTAGATGTGTTTGTATTCATGGTTTAGGCTTCATAATCAAATGTGAAAGAATCAAAGTTTTTATAAATATGTTAATTTCAAATCTCAATTGTTTAAGTGGACTAAGTCATGTCCGGCTACGGCCGTTTTCTGCAATGAACAGAATGAGGAGTGAGTGACTTAGTGTCCATTCAGTTGTAGGTTTGTGATTACATTATTTTGTCACATGATTTTTGAAAAGTTCTCAAAATCTGTTATTGTGTCAAAATGATACTCTTTCTTAAAACAATTTTAAGAAGTTGAAGGTTTTCTCTTGAATTTTTCATAACTGTGTCTTGGTTCAAATCAAAAGAGAAATCTTCATCCTTCTTGAGAGAGTATCATGTCACAAAGAATTTCTGGTGAGGATATTCTAAAAACAGAAAGAGAGAGCTAAATCCATACGCGAAAAAGCAAATCAAAAGTGTGTTCGAAAAAGAAATGCCAGAACACACAAAAATGGTAAATCAAAAGAATAATTCGAATAAAGCGTATGGCATGTGCTAGAAAAAGCAAGAACGAGCACATGAGAAACAAACTGATCAAAAATATGTTCAAAAAGAATTGCCAGAACATATAAAACAGACAGAGAGGAAAAAGACAAAAATGTCAAAAGAATTATTTGTTTCCTAACACCTCAATTGTATTCATTCAGTTATCATCATGGCACAACGACAACAAGCAGCTGATGTTCATCAAGATGAACTGTGTCCTCCAAACAAGCGATATGATCTTATGGATGCAAACAAGAAGGTTGACTTGGAGAATGTGCAATGTCCATCAGAAAGCAAGATTCTGATGAATATTATTAAGAATCATCCGTTACGATTCAGCATTGCAGCTTCAGCATCTGTACCTTGGATTTATATGGCACAGTTCTGGCATACTTTGAAAGAAGACGGATCAAAGAATCGACTCAAGTTTCTGCTGGATAGAAAAGAGCTTACACTTACTCTGGATGACTTCAGAATAATCTTTCATCTTTCGCAAGCAAATGATAACAATCATGCTTCGTTTGTGCCACCACCATCATTCTCTTATATGGGTTCCATTTACAAACCAAGATGTGGGATTTTACAATGGAACTCCAAAACTGTGTCTAATTTCAAGATACCTAGTATCTACAGCCTGGCATACGTTATGCAGAGATATTACCAATGCTTGGACTGACACGTGTTACGGGATGGGACCAACCGCCTTTGTAGATAATGCAAATGTTATACTGCTTTGTCAATAATATTCATGTGGATTATGCGGAGTTAATGTGGGAAGGCATTTACTATTCGCTTCATCATCCTGCCACTTCGATCCCATACCCACAATTTACAAAGATCATCATCAGTCATTATATAATTTCAAGGCGTGCTCGAGATGTTTATCACAATCTTTAAGATGATGATATTATGAAGAATATCTTCAATTCAGGAAGAAACAAGAACAAGGTTGGGATACGGATACCAGCATGGATGATCACAGATGAGATGAAGCTAACGGAGCATTATAAGATGTATGCAGAGGTGTTTAGGCTAGATGTTCCTCTGACTCAGTCACAACCGACTGAGTCTACCCAGGGAACGCATAGGACAACTAGCGCCCCTAGGTCACCTAACCCTGCTATGGAGCCAGCTGAGTCAAGTGTTCCAAAATGATCAACTGTGATTCATTTTCGATTACCGTCAAGGCAATCTGCATGACTAACACCACCTGTTCCGGTGCCAACAGCAGAAAAAGCTGATGAGATGATTTTACAAGACACGATTCAAGTAAGTCTTGCTGAGCACAAGAGTCGTGAAGAGCAATAAGCAAGAGAAAATGTGGCACTAGTAGACGAACACTTGGCAGCTGAGGAGATTAAGAAGCTTGTTGAAAATCCTGAGAATGTTGATGATAGTTCACCCCCTAGGCATGATGACACATCTATTCCCGGCACTAGGTTAGAGCCCAGGAGTGATAAGGAAAGTCCGGAGGTAGAGATTGTTCAGGAAAAGGAGGAAGACACTACTCCAATGGTAGATGTTACTAATATTATAATACCTGTAAATGTTGATGATGAAGAAGATGAAATAACTAAATGGACTTTTGAATTAAAGGAGAAGGGCCGAGAAGGGAAGAATGTAGAGGAGTCTAGAATTCACCAATACCCTCACAACTAGAAAATAAAATAAAAATTTTAAGTTATAGAATTCAAAAAAAATCAAAAAATAAAAAAAAGATATGATAAAAAATAAACCAAAATATAATAAATAAAAATATTCATAAAAACATATAAAAATAGAAATTTAAATATAAATAGAATAAAAAAAAATTAAAATCAAATAAATAGCGAATAGAAATTACAATAAATACAATAATTGATATAACATAAATTGTCAAATACAAAGGTATATTCATAGGAAGAATAATATAAAAAATAAAAATTATATAAGAATATCAAAAATTAAAATGAAAATAAAAAAACATCAAATATAAAAATCAAAATATAATAAGCATAATTTAAATAATGAATAATAGAAAATAAAATATTATTTATCGAAAATAATTTTATTATGAATATAAATAAAAACAAATAATTAAATGTATAAAATGATATAATAATAAATACAAAATAAAAGATTACACAAAAAATAGAATAAAATATACAAAATAGAAAAAATAATCAAATTGATAATATATAAAAAAAAAACAATCAATAAAATAAAAATTAAAAAAAATTAAATAATACATGAAAAAAACAAATCCATATAACACATAACCAAGTAAAAAAATAAACATCTTAGGATAATTAAATTATCTAATTTAAATATAAAAAGAACAATTAATAAAACTAACAAACAAAAAAAATTATCAAAAAAAAAAACAAAGAATCTTCCCTAGGAATCTCTCTACTCTCGTATCTTCGGATACCGAGAAACTCCAGGAATTGACGGTTACTCATCCTACACCATCAGTTCATTTTCACCAAAGTGTAACAAAAACATTGGTCCTTCTATCATTGATCAAGGCAAAACCTAATCGATATCAAAAAGAACAAGACATTCTTTTCATGAATTACAGGGAACGATATGGTTACTTATCTTGCAACAATCTCACGAAAAAGGTTCATGCCATGGACATCAAGTGATCAACTTGCTGATAATCTTCATGATGTCATGATGGAAACACTACCTTTGTTGGTGAAAGAGAAAGTAACGGAACAAGTTAAGAAGGAAGTTCTTGCACAAGTTCGAGATCAAGTTCCTGTGTATCTTGCTAAAGGATTGATTCTGGAAAGGAAAACGGCTACAGAAGAGACAGAAATATTAATCTCTAAAGCTATCTTAAAAGAACGTGGGCGTATGTAGGAACAGATATCATCACAGATTCAAAATGCAATTAACAATGTTATTCCGTCTTTAGTTGATGCATCTGTACGCAGTTATATGTCGTGTCATATTCTTCATGTTCATCTGGCACAGGTTCAATCATCCTCTATTCCAGAACAACAACATCAATTGTACCTTGCTATGAAGGTTGATCCTCTGTTACAACAACAAGACATAGCAATCTGGATGGATCTTTGAATGAAGTTTGAGCAGACTCGGGTATAACAAACTCCTTGTAGATTTTCTGCCGTTCGCACAAGAGATCAGGACGATCCTCATGATGATGCTCATCCTGAGGGGGAGAATAGTGCAAAAAGGCAGAATACATCAGAGTATGAAGCATATGTATCTGGAGAGTCATCGTCTGGACAAGATAATGTAGAGGAATCAGGTCCTTCTACATCAGGTAATCAAGAACAAGATGATGAATTTGATTTCTGGACTGACTCTTATGCTTTTGATGATGATGAGATTCCAACTAAGCAAGTATCACAAGACATCATGGAAGAGATACTTGACAATTGCCGAAAGCAAAGTTGGACGAAAATGGCGTGAATGAGATGCTAAACAAAGTTGGTACTTCATGAGATGAAGAAAAGTGGTGGTAAAAAAAAAAAAATTTATTTTTTAATTGGAAAAAAATTGGGGTGAATTTAAATTATTGACAAAGGGGGGGGGGGGTGGGGGGATCAGTATCACATTGATCAGATGAAGATTTCTTGCCCACAAGTGCACATTGTTGGGAAAGCAGAAAGGAAAATCTTTTCTCATCCGCATCCATGAAAGATACACACCATTATCAAAGCTGTCAAAGAGAATCCGAAGCCTCCAGCACTATCTCTGATCAATCAAGACCTTTTGTACTTAAAGAAAGGAAATTCAGGACCTGAAAAGATCGTTTTGTCACTTCATAAATTTCCAGCAATTGTCTTCAATGATGATGATATTGAAGAACAGACTTCCAGATGGGTTAATAAGTGTATAAAGAAGTTTAATCCTTATGCAAGATATGGTGTTGAAAACTGGAAGAATCCTCATGCGAAGATCTTCTACATAAGGAGACAGAAAGAACCTAGAAGACCAAAGGAAGAGATCTATTCAAACTCTAAGATTGTTCAAGTCATCAAGACATTCTGGGAATTGGGTCATGAACATAAGTTCATCACAGAGATTGTGGCAAGAAGAGCTAATGGTTGTATAGTGTCAATAACCGAGCCAGATTACAAGAACCTCAATAAGAATGACATTGAAGACATGTATCTGCTGATCATGAATAACAAGGTACCTGATTATGCTAATACAGGATTGCTATGGTCTCTATCAGTGTTCATCAGGAGTTCAGTGATATGGGAAAGAGTTCATGATTTTCAACTTGGAATCGAAAGCTATCAACAGAAGATCAATCTCACTGCACCAACAATTACATTCCCAGGAATTAAAGAATATGATGTGTTTTCTATTGTCTATGAGCCCGTACATGGAATCATTTACACTAATAGCAAGAAAGAGAAAAGGGTGATGAGACCTTCAGAGATACACAAGTTTTGTGATGCAACACTAAGAAGAACACTTGAAGGTCTAAAGAGTTATTATAATGATGTCAAGTATGGCTATGTGAAAAAAGAACTCAAAAATGATGAAGTTAAGTTTCTTAAGTTGTTTGAAGAAGAGATTGAAGTTCGATTGAATTATCAAGATCAAATGAGAAGATAGGAGATGTACGTGAATGGAAGACCACTTGGACCAAGGAGGGAACGCCCAGAATAATCAACCCTTAGGGGGAGATTGTTTAGATATATGAAAATGGTAGATTATGTGGTCTATTATTATAATTTTGATATTAGACTTTATTTGTTTAGTTAATATAGCTTGTAATAAGGTTTAATTATGCATATAATAAGAAATAGCATAATATCCAACGTCTAGGGACTAGTATTGTCAAGTTAAGAAAATAAAGGAAGGGAAGCCTCCCTCCCATTGTGCCTAAAAAAAGCCCTCTTAATCATCATTAGAGGGTAATCTCTTGTAACCAACTCTTAATTTTTCCTCAAAAAAGGGGGGGGGGGGGGGGGGGGGGGGGGGGGGGGGGGGGGGGGGGGGGGGGGGGGAAAAAAAATTTAATAAAATTTGAATTTTTCCCTTCACTTGCTCTCATTCTCTGAATCTTACATGTTGATTATGGATTGATTCAAGATTATGTGACCTACATCAGTTTTAACTTGTAAAGGTTTTTTAATGAGAAAGGTTTTGTTTCCATGATCTCCTATGTATTTGGCTTGGTTTTGCTTTAGCATAAGAATGATGTTACAATGCACATTGATTGGTCTCAGTGTGTGATTGGATTCACAGTATGCTGAATGGCATCATAAATACTAAATTCTTACAATATAATATGACAATAGATTGAAGTCTGAAGCACAAGCTGATGGATCAAAGTTAAAGCTTCCTAATCTATTCTGTTGTACGAATTGGTAAGTGTAATTCTGTTTGGTTTTGTTGAGCATGGGGTATGTCCATTGCCTTGTTTACTTTTATGCCAAAGGTTTGAGAAGTCTTATGAAAGTGTCCTAAGCTTCTCACTTTGTGCTTTCTTTGTATAGTTTCCAATTGGCTTTGTTTTTTATAAAATTTACCCTTTCCCCCAAAAAAGATAGCATACCAAGTGATATTTTTACTTACCAAATGGATTAAATAGCTATATGAGTTTTTGAAAGCACATAGGAGAAAACGGTTATATTCGCATGCTTATTAATATTGGAACATTTTTCTCTTGCTCCCCCTCAAAATTTGCATATAGACTAAAAAATTTTAGTGAGGATGGGAGTGTTGAACACACAATTTTGAATGATTTTGAAAAATACTTTGAGAAATTCTTGAAAAATTGTGTTTAACTATTTTGAAAACCAATATTACTTGAGCTCTAAAGACTTTGAATGTCTTTAAATCGACGTTTTGTGTCAGCTCAAGTCCGAGAAGTTGTTATCTTCTCCTTGGGAGGATAAATGTACGTGAGTGTACACTTTCCTTTCTGTGAAGTCCGAGTTCTAAGCAGAGTTACTTAGAAGTCAAATGTTTTGAGAAAACTTGTGAAAAGATTTTAATAAGTATGCTCGAAAACAAGATTTCTCTTCTTTTGAAGGTAAAGCGCACTGAGGCGTACACTTTCCTTATATTTGAAAAACAAGTTGTGCACTGAAGTGTACATAAGTCATTTTGATGAGTAAAATTTTGAAAGATTTTGAAAACCTTTGGAAAAATTTTGAATAAATTTTAATCGAAAACAAGAAGGTTTCTCTTCTTTCCTTAAGATAAGTGCACTGATACGTACACTTTCTTTTCTTTGAAAACACGGGTATTGTACTGAAGTATACAAAATCCATTGAATTGAGCTACAAAACTTTGAATGTTTTGATTGAATAGCTCAAACCGAAAAGATTTCTCCTTTTGTTGTTAAGGAAAAAAGCACCGAATCATATATTTTTCTTTATGTGAGGCACGGGTTGCATCTAACATTTGATAACACACCATTTATTTGAATTGGCGGGTTGCAATCTGAAATGATTAACAAGCCATTGCTTGAATCATGGTGCAATTCTGAAATGATTACAAGACATATGAGATATCAATTTAGACAACATCTTTGAATCCAGTTAAGCAAGATGCTAAAACGGGTTACCAAATTTGAAAACCATTTGAAGTTGTGCAATACGTTGCCAAAGAAGATGAATTCCAACCCCCCCCGAAGGACTAGAAACCGAGTTTACCTTGGAAATAATGCTCGTGGAATCAACGGAGATTTAAAATTCCTTTTGTTTTGTCCATTGATTATAAAAACTTGGATTTTCTTGTGGATTTTTAAATCTTGACGAAGAAGAAGATTTCCATCTATTGTTGAGACCCGGTGTTTCATTTTGATAATTCATTTTTGAGATGAAAGGAAATATTCCACTGTTTAGAATTTTTAAAGAAAAGTCATTCTTGTATTGAAGTGAAAGAATTTTTGATTTTGAGTATTTGAATGGTTTTGAATGACTTTTCTTTGGTCTCTACACTAGCTTTACATGTGTAAAACGAGAATTTAGAGTTTCAAAAGACTGGTTTTTCTTACCTGAATCACTTGAGTTAAAAACTTTTTGAGAAGTAGGTGTTTCATAAACTTGAGGTTTCTTAGAAAACTTCCTATATTTTTTCAAAGAATAGGTTGTAAACTGAGACACTGATAACGCCCAAATTATACATGTTTTCGTGTGCGTTATTTGTAAATATTATATCATATATCGTGAACTTTCGATACTTAAAGCATAAAATTATGTGCAGGTTCACTAGAAGACGTTCCAAAGCTTAAAGAACTAAAGATCAAGTGTTTATACTACCAAAATGAAGAACAAAGAAAAGTAGAAGGGCTTAAAGCGAAATTACACACGAAGTATGCCGCACTTTCCTCTGAAGTACAACTCACTTTCTATTGAAGTTATTGAAGCAGTAAATACTTGAAGTATGCCGCACTTTACAACATTGTGCGACGCACTTTCCCTCAAAAAAAAGTGCAAATGTGCGCCGCACTTATCCCCAAAGTCAAAAGAATTAAAGGCCTGGTCAAAATAGTGCATTAACACCCCAAGTACGCCGCACTTACAAAATTGTGCACCGCACTTCCCATCTGGCTACGAAAAATAAATGAAGACAATAAATACTATCGCATTAACACCTCAAGTGCGCCGCACTTACAAAATTGTGCGCCGCACTTTTACCCCAAATTCAGCCTATAAATAGTGGGCGAATTTTCACCACAACACACTCATTCTTACACACTTCTCTCATCTCACACACAATCCCTTTTCCCTTATGAAGTCCTAAACCTTCCTAACCTTTTCCTAAGCCATAAAACACCATAAACACCACACCTTTTGAAGATTCAAGATCAAACAACCAAGAACGAAGAAGAACATCATCTTAGTTTATTGAAATTATGAAAGTTCATATTGAATCATCCTATGTTATGAACTCCATAGCCATGAGAGGCTAATTCTCTCATGACTACTCGGTGAAGTTATGATAATGAATAAGTGTTTGGTATGATCGTGATCTCATTAATCTCAAGCTTATGTTGCAACCCTATTATGTCTTATCTTGTCGGTTTTGCTTATCAACTTAGATTATATAATCGTATCGGTATAGGTCGAAAGACCCGTTATGATCTATATGGTTTTAAAGATTTGTCTATGGTCTTTATCGTCTGTGTCGAGAAATCCACTTTCGTAAATTGATAAACAAAATAAGCTTTGATATAATAGTAACTGGATCATTTGGGTGACACATTTGGTCTGGCCAACTAAATATAAGTCTTAAGTTAATTAAGTTAATTTGTGAAAACGTTTTCTGACGAGAAATCCTTTTTATAAGTTAAGGTTCCATCTTTGAGGTCTTAATCATTACCACTACTTATAAATTATTATGACAAATAGCTGCAACATCATCAATGTTCACATGCTTCGAAAACACAATCTATATCCATCAGCTTTCATCTTCTTCGCCATTTTCTTTGCCTGCTCACACAAAGTGAAAAACCCAATTCCACCAATACAATTCACAATAAAAAAGTAAAACTTTAATCTTTATATATAGATGAAGGAAACCTATTAAATTGAATTCACTTAATTTTTACCTTCTTTTATGTGCAACACTAACTAAATAGCGACCACGGGTAAAGTTGGATATGTTTTTATTGACAATTGTGAGTGACCATGTATTTCTTTTTGACTTGTCTATATTATTACCAATTCTAAATAAATTTTGAAAACAATGGCTATGTTGCCAACGAATTTAGAGAATGAACAAAGGGTCGATATCTTTATTATTTACATAGACTTTGCAAAAATTGTACTGCAATAACATTACTCCATATGTTAAGACGGTGAACAACTAAGCTGAATTGTAGTAAAAGAATCTAGGACGATGGAATGCAACATACACTTCACTAGTCGTTCAAGACTTGATTTTAGAAACGGCTGACGCGAATCATATGCTCTCAGGGGGCCGCCAAATATCCTTTGACAGTAGTGTCAAACGCCTTGCTAACAGTAGAGCCAAACACCCTGCAGTGCCAATCATATGCTCTCTCAGGGCCTACTCACTTCAAAACGCATATCGAAAGACCCCAAATGTGGTGGAATATATAAGGTGATTGTGGTGTTATCATTTAGCATTAGTGTGGTCAAACATAAAGATTGAGTAACGGGTCAGAATGAATATAACTTTAAAGTTAAGAGACGGGTAAAAGCATTCACCTCATCTCTATTTAAACGCAATATTTAGCTTTGTTGACGTATTAAATAATAAGCTAAATGTCATTTTTAAGCTCACAACCTCTCATGCCATGGTTTCATCACATGTGTTTCAGCCGCAGCTTATAGGCAACATTCGTGATAACTCAATCAAGATCGACTCATGATAATAATAATATGTACGATTTTAATACTTGTCATATCCTGTTTTAGAACACTTACATGTTATGCAATTATCTATCCAATGATATTTTATGAAGCCATATTAATTTTAGAGTTTGGAGCAACTCATTTGACTGTTAGCATATATCCACAGATTCTATGCAAGACATCCCAAAGATACGTACCTGGGCAAGACCGGCCAAGTTTTGGCCAAAGAGACAGTTATACGCTTCAATCCTTTTTAGAATACTGTTTAATTTGATAATCCGAAAAAGGCCTTTTTGCTCATAATGAAGTGTCCTATCTGTGGTTCCTTGATCAATTATAACAATACCCACTGCTACATAATAACAATCTCTACTGCGCGTGCACATCACCTAATGAATTCCATATAGAAATAAGCTCAGTGATTGGTATATATTTGCAGTATATATCTGCAGTCAGCTTTTTAATATATTATGATTTATGAAATCCCGAGACCTCAATAATTACCTGCAAAAGTACCGATCACAACATCTCCGGGGTCAGTGAGACCCATTTCGCCTGAATTAGAAAAAATACAGTTATTGTGACCCATTATTCAACTTAAAAGAAAAACTGGGAGGGCCTGAAAAGCAAGTCACTAGATATTTTTTACGAATAAAAATTGTTAAAGCTTAAGTATTGCGAGATAAAATGCAGAAGAGAAAAAGGGATGCAGAGAAATGTTTGGTTGCTGAATACAACAATAAAACGAAATATCTAACCAATTAAAACTTATGGGTAAAAGCCGGGGGCTAAAAAAGTGCACTTTAAAGGGTTGTATGGGTCGTTTTAAGTGGCGTTTGGGCTTGCTGAAAAAATGCAGTTTTAAGGGGTTTTACCAATACTAAAGCATATATATAATGTATCATATATCTTGATATTGGCTAAAATAGGTCGAGACCGGGTACCTGGATCATTCCCTTACCGCTGATGTTGTCACCCATATCAAGGCTGCTCTCTGATGCTTAAAGGTTTCTAGAAAGGTAGCTATTGCTTTGCCAACATTCTTCAAGATTTCAGGTTGAACCCTACAGATTAGAATCAACGTTTGATACATTTAGACTCATGCTTTTCTTTTACATGTTTACGATGTACAAATTCCTTTTATGAGCGTTTAGATGTGCTTTTGCAAAAGTGGCATTCAAACATCAAAATTAGCATAAACTCATTAACCCACTGTTTGACTTGCAATGCAACATCATTAAACCATGCTTCTTGTGGTAGCTTGAGTATCTCTATGATGCTTATTACAACTGTAAAAAATAGGAGAGTAGATACATGTGATCGTTGTAATGATGTTACTGAATTTTGTTGCGCTGCTAATTGCCGCTGCATTATCACGCCTGGGTGGGTGCATTTTCTTACAAACTAATGTGCTCCTGCACATTCAATCTGACATCACATAAATAATTCTAGCATTGTATTGATCATATGATTAAAACGTGATTATTCAAAAAACATGAGAGAGTATCTAATAAATACCTTCATACGGGTTTTTTCGGGGAGCCCATAGCGTAATAAACCTCGCGAACATGAAATAGTCGAAAATGCATCCGACACACACCTGCATCACATGAAAGCAATACAAAAGCTCAATAATGAGGATATGAAAAGTGCATAATAAATAAGAAACCATTAGATCGTGATTATCAGTTGTGTTAACAGAAAAGGTAGCGTATCATTACTTGTGTATATTCTTTCCCTATTTAAATGGTAAGATGTTTTAATGGATTTTTACAATGCATATAACTCTTAAATTGTCTTACTAATTCAAATCCACCCGTCATCAATAATTGTCTCTTTAGTTTAGACGTATCAGCAACACAACCAACTCCTCATCCTCTATCCGTGATGGATTTCTTTGTGCCTATACCCTTTGAATCCGTATGTATTCGAGTCCCTACACAAAAAAGTAGGAAATGTTAAAGATGCCATCTTTACAAAACTTCATAAACCCCAATTTTCACAAAGAGTAAATCTTATCAGTTGCCAAACATGCAATTCAAAGTTCTGAATGTCCGTATGATATATTACAAAACACCGAACCGTTTACAAAAACTGGACCTAAAATGTTATAAAAATTTGTAAACCCCTAATTTCATAAACACAAAAAATTAATTTTCGACATAAAAAAAAACAAACCCGTAAATGAATACATCATCTCACATAATTAATAACATATAGTTTAATCTACACATACAGAAAATCAACCGAACAAATTGAAACACCATTTGAAACAATAATAAACAACATCTAACTTAACCAATAACCCATAAAAAAAATCAATCAAAAACTAAATAAAAGATCATATTAACGTACCCTAGCTGTTGTTGATACGGCAGTAAGCAGCAGGTGGTGGTGGTGGCTAGCGGCGGCGGCGGTTGGCAGGAGCTGTGGTGGTACTACACAAACAACATAAAACCCCCAAATAGTAACAAAACCATAATTTCAAATGAATATATAAAATAAAAACAAAACCCCCAATTTTTAAAAATCATATGACAACGGAAACGAAAAAGTTGGAAAAAGGGATACGGTAGTTGGCATAATCAAAGAATCGGGTGTACATTCCGACTTTACCAGCTGGTCTCTCATGCATGGTAGCATCAGAATTGGGCAGTTGAGGATGGACTTCCTCAGGAACAAAATATTTGGCGCACACGGCATTAAGGTGTTCTTGTGTAAGAACACATTTCAAAGATGTGATACTGCCCATAGTAAAAGAAAAACAAAGAAATTAACCTGAATCAAGAAGAAAGGTTGGATTAGGGAGGGCTGTGCAACTAGGAAACCTTGAAATCTATCAACAATGGTGGAAAAGTAAAAGAGATAAAAAGAAGAAACAGTAAGGAACGAATCAACTATTTATACCCATGGTATATTTAAGTCAAGTAAAGGGGGGATGACGACACGTGTCAAGACACTTCCCAATCAACGGTGTAAACATATAGTAAAAAGATAATGCTAACAGCTGGATATGGGTCCCAGACGGTCAAATCATGCAGAAGATAAAAGGACATAAAGAGTCCACGTAGCCAACGACAAACTGTCAAAACGGCGCAAAGGCTGCGTAGTAACAGAAGAAGTAAATAAAATTGGATCACGGAACTTTAAGTCTAGCAATGCTTACCGCACGCTATAATTGTACCGCGTATGGCAAGCCAACTAGACTGGGGGGACTTGATAACGTATAGTATGAGCACCAAGCTTACTGGGCTTAGTTCATAATATACGTATATGGGCCCAGGCCCAATACAACAAATAGCTGGATCGCTAAGCCCGGCAGGGGTGACGCTCCGGATATTACAAAGACGCACGCGAGTATCTTCTTGGCCGCACCTGTGCGCCCCGCGGACAAACACTGACCGCGGAAGAACACTCGCGTCCGCAAACACGATTATACGTGGACCCTTGCCCGACAAGGGACCCACTCCGACCACTACCAAAGTAGCCGAAATACTAGGAAACCCTAGTATTAGACACCTATAAATAGGAGTCACAGTACATCTCAAAAGGTACATTCTGTCTAATCATTAACTCTTACACATACTCTGACATTCTCTGACAAATATGTGTACTTACTCTCACGCCGGAGCTTAATCGTGGGGTCCGTCCCCACGGTAAGGCTAACGGTTTACTTTTAATTGTGCAGAACATCATCACTTCTCTTGCTCTAGTACAAGATCCAGTATCCAAGTCGCTTGAAGGCCCGACCCGATAAGAGACTTGACACGCTACCAAACCCAACACGAATTTTGTACTAACAAGTGGCGCCATCCGTGGGACGCTTACGCAACCACGTTTTCTTAAAAACTCACCATGAGCACTCACGAACAAATCACAAACAATCCCACGTCCGCCGTGAGGAACACAGGGGGGAGGAATGGTCCCCAGGGTATGGAAGAGCCTATGTCTGATGAGGTGCTTAGGGAAATGTGCGACAAAAATTATCACCAACTCTTACCGCTCATCGCCGAAAAAATGCAAAAAGAAAAAGAGCAGAAGGATAGACTCAATGCGGTAAAAGCACGGCTAATCTATGGAGAAGAGTCCGGAGTTAAGATAAGAAACCATGAAGAATCGCACTACTCAGAATCCAAAACACCAACCGCCCGAACAGAACCCCGAAGAAGGCACGGAGGCAGGCATTCCCGAAGCCCGTCACCACACACCAGTGTATTCAAAAGACTCAAGAAGAACAGATCCCCTTCACCAGAATATGAAGAGATACGGAGTTAGTCACCGTTTCTCTACATCATACCACCCTCAAACAAGTGGTCAAGTTGAAAACACAAACATAGCCCTCAAAAGAATTCTTGAAAAGACTGTTAAAGACAATCTTGCTATTTGGTCAAGAAAACTTGATGACGCTTTGTGGGCTTTTTGCACTGCTTATAAAACACCAACCGGTACAACACCATACAAACCAATATATGGAAAGAACTACCACTTACCATTTAAAATTGAACACCATGCATATTAGGCACATAAGAATTACAATCCCGACCTCATCGCTACCAGAGAAAAATGAATGTTTCAGTTACACGAATTAGACGAAATTTGACACCAAGCCTATTAAAACCTCTCGACAAAACAAGGTAAGACCAAAGTCTGGCAATGATAAAACAACTAAGAATGAAAAAGAATTCACACATGGAAACAAGGTTTTGCTTTTTCACTCAAAGTATAAATTCAAACAACAGAAACTCAAATCTCGTTGTCCGGATATCTTGAACTATATGGAAAAGATGGAAAACATTTATTGTTAATGGCCATCGAATTAAACTATATCATGAAGAAGAAGATTATAATGACCAAAGGGAAGCAGTCACCCCCTTCTTTCCCAAAGAATGAACTCCAGAAGCAGGAGTCTAGCTAACGACTCTCTTAAAAATTAAGCGCTTCTCGAGAGGCAACTCGTCTTTACTTAAGTGTGGAGGAGTCCCCTCTCCATACAACTCCATTTGTATCCTTTATTAATTTTTCAAAAAAAAACCCCAAAATATTTTCTTTTTGTGTGTTCACTTTTAGCAGGTATAATAGCTTAAAGATTGGAAAATTATGAAGTATGCTCAAGGATAACTCTCTCACAGCTATATATCTCTATGCCCGGGAAGTACCGTTTTCTCTTAATTTTCCATATTCTCTAGTTTATCAGTTATCACATTGAGGGCAATGTTTAACTTAAGTGTGAATGGGAGCCAAATAGGAAAAATTAATCATATCCCTCTATGTTTGCCATACCAAATTTTTTAATGAAAATCTTAATATATATGCTTTCAATATAAAAATGCTCTTAGTAAGACAAGTCCACCCGGATTGACATTATAACTAGCACAACCTAGTCTACTAAATTGTGAGAATTATAAGCCTTAGAATATATTCGGGTACCCACCTTTGGTGCCTAAGACATTGATTCCTATAGCATTTCGAGTTAAGGTTTTGCAAGTGTTTCATCCGTCGTTACGGCTGTGTATTTGTAATTTGTCGCCTTTTTTGGAACAGTGGCATTGGTTGATATTTATATTTGAGTGAGTCGGTAATTTAGAAGCTCTAGAACTTGTGCTTGATCATCATTTACTAAACCGAAGCCTGATTAATCAAATGTTATTAATTCCACAAGTTCCTGTTCTTGTAAGTTGCTGAAATACCTAAGTGAAGAAGTCAAAGTCGAAAGAAGAAGTTCTGTGTCAAGCCTTAGTTATTATTATGGTTAAAAAACAAAAAAAAGAAGAAAAAATATATATAGTAGTTCAAAGCAATAAAGGCTTAAGTCCCGGCACATGAAGATTTGTATATGCTATTATCCCTCATCAGTATCAAGTTCCGCCCTTTGGTCATGTTTATGTGTCAAGTACAAGCATATGGTAGTTGTCTAGGTTATGCCTATGTAAATTGAGTGACTTCATAAAAATATAAACCCTATCTGAGTGGCTCGAGTGAAATAAAAAATCAAACACATTCCCCTGTAAGGTGCTATGTTATATGTCTATGCCTGAAAAGTTAATCAATATGCAAACTCTTGCTAAAAATCCAAATTTTCTCCATGTTATGATAAATGATCATATTTTCTCGCTTTGATTGCTTGAGGGCAAGCACTAGCTAAGTGTGGAGGGATTTGATAACGCCTAAATTATACATGTTTTCGGTGTGTTATATTAACATATTTTTTATCAATTCTCGTAAACATTCAGATACTTAATAGTAATGAATTACTGTGCAGGTTTCACTTAAGACAACTCAACTCAAAATAAACAAAGATCAAGTACTTATACACTTCGGAAATCAAGATACAAGAAAAAGATAAAGTTTCTAGCTGGAAAGTGCAATTGTGCGCCGCACTTACCCAATGTGCGCCGCACTTCTCCTCAAAGTCAAAGAATTAAAGACTCAGTCAAAATAGTGCATTAACTCCCCAAGTACGCCGCACAAATTACTTTGTGTGCCACACTTCTCATCTGGCTACAAAAATTAAATGAAGTCATAAATACTGGCGCATTAACACCTCATGTGCGCTGCACTTAATAAAATTATGTGTCGACACTTTCCACCCACAAAATTAGCCTATTAATAGGATACAAATTTCACCACAAATCATTCTTCATACTCATTTCCCTCATATCACACACACTCTCTCTTACCTTTATGATATCCTAAACCCTTTTCCAACCCTTCTCCCAAGCATAAACACCATACCTTTTGAAGATTCAAGATCAAACAACCAAGAACGAAGAAGAACACCATCTTAGTTTATTGAAATAATGTAAAAGAATGAAGTTTGTTATCGAATCAAGTTATGTTATGAACTCCTTAGCCATGAGAGGCTAAATCTCTCATGACTACTCGGTGATGTTATGATAATGAATAAGTGTTTGGTATGATCATGATCTCTTTAATCTCAAGCTTATGTTGCGATCCTATTATGTCTTATCTTGTCGGTTTTGCTTATCAATCTTAGATTATATAATCATATCGGTATAGGTCGAAAGACCCGTTATGATCTATGTGGTTTTAAAGATTTGTCTATGGTCTTTAACGTCTGTGTCGAGAAATCCACTTTCGTAAACTGATAAACAAAATAAGCTTTGATATATTAGCAACTGGATTATTTGAGTGACACATTTGGTCTAGTTAACTAAATATAAGTCTTGAGTTAATCAAGTTAATTTGTGAAAATGTTTTCTGACGAGAAATCCTTTTTATAAGTTAAAGGTTCCATCTTCGAGGTCTTAATCATTTCCAACACTTATGAATTATTTTCAACTATCCGAGTAGTCATCTTTATTATCACTGGTAAAACAAAAGTTATTTTCAAAACTGTTTAAGTCTATTTTCTTTCTGATTATTTGAACACTACTCAAATCCCTGTGGACGACCTGGTCTTACCTAAAAAGATTATACTACATACGTGGGTTATACTTTTACCCGTGTGTTTCCCTATAATAAAATTGGTATTTTCAGTCATTATAAATTTAAAGCTTTTGAAACACATCAAAGTTTTTGGCGCCGTTGCCGGGGATTTTTAAGCTGTTCTGTAGTCAACTCTGGAAAATTACTTTAACTCCCCCTCTTTTTCAAAAAAATCCTGTGGCACCTTTTGGTCTAAACTCCCACTTTGAAATCACCATTTTTGGGGAGGTTTTTTGATTTTACAAAGCAAAATGATAGGTGTGAGTGAGAATAGTTGGATGGATCGTGAAATGACAAGGCTTTAATTGGATTGAGTGATAACATCAAATATTTAACACTTTTTAGTATCAAATTCCCTATGAAAATGCTTGTAAATATGTTATAAATGTCTGAAAACACTGCTTAATTACCTATATTTAGTTTTCAGGAGCAAAGCAAGCATTTGGGCAAAAGACGTGAGATTTGGACATGGAATTCAAGAAGTGATGATATTTAAGGCTGTTACGGCGTAACTTCCCCGCAGGAGTTACGTCGTAATCAAGAATAACAAAGGGATGACTCAGCATCAGTTGTTACGGCGTAACATCTCCATCACCTTTACATCGTAACGTATAAATACAAAGGAAGATGAAGTATCTGAGTCAGCATTACGGCGTAACCACGATGATACGGTTACGCCGTAACATCAGTTGAACCTAGAGAATGGAAAACCACATCAGCATTGTTATGACGTAATGTGTTAATAATTGTTACGCCGTAACATCTTCTATACTTATAAATAGAGCCCTAACTCGACTCATTTGGCATCACTCACTTCACCTCTTCACCCTACAGTAACCACAAGGCGAACAATCCACTAGTACGACGAAGCATCCACTATAAGTACAAAGAGACATTGTGACTTCCATTTTAGTAGCATTAAAATCATTCGAGAAAACTCTCGTTTTGTATAGAATTATGAATTATCAATACAAGATTTCTTCATTTACTTCTTGTCTTACTGTTTCTATGAGTGGTGGTATGTGCTTAAATACACATACCTTTTACCTTTAAAAACGAGCTAAAATAACCAAAAACGGACTTAAAATGCCAAATATATGCTTGTTTTGCTAATTGTATTGTGCAGGAACGGATAACTAAGAAAAAGACGAAAACAAAGCCAAAACGACAAAACCGGACTCGGAATGAGAATAGAACTGTGAAAAGACAAAGCAATCAAAAAGCCGAAAAGTCAACAAGTCAAAAAGTCAACAGTAAAATCAACCCAAGTCAAACCCGAGAACAGACCAAAATCAAAGAAATATAATTTAGGTAAAACTGAAAATGTAAATCCGCTGAAACCAATATATAAACAAGAAATCAAGAGAAAAGAAAGAAGGGCAACTGTCAATGTGGCAAATGTTACACTCCAAGGCCCAATACTGCCATGTCCAAAACTTGTACATATCAAGGACGTTCAGAAAATGCAATGAAGTTATATCACTCTTGGGAGACCTTTTACTTGCCAAGTCCCAAAGTTATATAACAAACAAGACCATGGTTGCAAGAACCAAGTATACCAAGAGGGGCGAAACCTTGGCCTTTTCGCCCCCAAAGCATCCTAACCCTCTGTCACTTTACCTTTTTATAACTACCCTTTTTTCCTCCCCCTTTTCTTCCCTGCCATTTTAAAACAACATAAACAAAAACCCAGGACAAAGTCACAGTTCGCTCAAACCTTTTAACCTCAGTAACCTTAAATCTTCTCGCCAGTGGACCAAACCTCCTCCCCTCCTCCACTACCACCACACCCAATAAAGTTTGCCAAGCTGGCAATCTCAAGACAGAAACGAGCACAAATCAATGACCCAAGATTGATTTTGGAAGATTTGAGGGCCAAAGATTTAGAGGCTGTGAACACTCTCACACAAAACAATACACCACCTTGTTTGTGGTGTCTAGCAATAAAGCACAAGACAAGAAAGAGAAGACACAAGAACCAAGTCGACCTTCCCTATAAAAGCAAGTGTAAAGCCATTGTGGCTGATAGGAAAGTTTTTGAATTAGTTATCATAGTAGTTTTTTTTTATTTTTTTACGTAGTTTAAAGTGTTTTTAAGTTAATTTCTTTTATGCACTTGTAATTCTCAGTTTTAATGAAAATTTAAGCTATTTTTACTCAATAAGCTCTCAATAAGCTCCTTTGAGCTTATTCTTGTTCATAAGCTCAAAATTTAGTTAAAACTTGTTTTCAGTCATTCATTACTCTTTTAGGTCAATGTTAAGTCAAAGCATGATCACCTTAAGCGCATTTTGTTCAATTTGAAGTTCAAGGAGAAATAAGCTAATACTAGCTTATTGGGCTTTTAGCTCAGGGAATAGAGGCAAGGTCCATTAGGTTTCAAGTTTTAAAGCCACTCACTCAGATAGAGTGGCTTGGTTCTGAGACAACACAAATTTCATGGTTTTCCATTTCTTGATTTCATTGTAGCTTTAGATTTGATAGCTTAATCAAACAGCTTATTCTATTGTTCTTTTTGTGCTTAAGCTTGTCTAAACTTGTTTAGCTAGCTTAGAGATTCAAATGTCTTAAGTTGTTTTAGTTTTAGTGCATTAAGAACCTAAATACTCAATTCTGTCATTTTTAGTGTAATAAGCTAGGAGAGAAAGTAGCTTATTTCAATTAATAAGCTATAAGTTTTAGTTTTAAAATAGCTTAAGTAGGTGAAAACTAGTGTGAGTAGATAAAAGGTTTTAGCTGTTTTAGTTTTTAAATCAGTTTTTAAGCTCATTTCAGTTTGGACAGTTAGACTTAAGGGGTGTTTGGCATAAGCCTTAAAACGGGTCAAATTGGTCTTGGCATGGGTTGGGGTCATCTAGTTAGGTTCAGCTTAAGTTCTTAAGCTCATTTAAGCAGTTGTTAAAAGTTTTTAAGTCTTAAAATTGTTTTTTAAAGTTTTTATAAACCATTTTGTTAAACTGTGACTTTTAAAGAATACCACAAGTGCTTATTTGAATAAGCACTTGTGAGTGTAAGTTAAAGTGTCAAAAAGGTTTGTTTTGTGGTGTAAAAAAAGGGGCTGCAAACACCTTGGGTCTTTTGACTTAGTAAGTCAAAAACACCCAAGTCTCTTTTTGTAACAGTTTGAAAAAAAGAACAAGACCTTTTTTACTATCAAAAATAAGCAAGCAAAATTGATTTTTAAAAGCTCAAAATTTGTGCACAAGCTGTTTAGCTAGAGCACTCAATCTGTTTTAGCTTAACTTTTTGTTTAGAGCTTATTTGACAGCTTTTTATAAGCTGTCAAATAAGCCCTTGAGGCTAACCTTAAGGCTCCCCTGGTGCAAAGGGGAGACTTTAAGTCCCTCATTCTTAGCTTTTTGTCTTATAAAGCCCAAGCTTCTTGGCTTATTTAGAGAGCTTATAACCCCTTGTATAAGCTCTCTAAATTTCAGCTTTTAAGAAGCTTGTTTGTTGGCTTATTTTTAAGGCCAAACTTGGCATTTGACTGTTTTTGAATGACTTAGGCTTAGGGATTGCTTATTTTTCACTGTAGGCTTATTTAGCTTATGAAATTAGCTCATTTTAGCTCTCAATAGCTTTTTAGGTTAGCATAGATAATAGTGTAGCTTATTTACCTTTTTCTAGCTTATTTGTCCAAAACTTAAGCCATTTTAGTCTTTTAAGCTTGTTTTAAGCTTTCTGTCATTAAGCACTTTGTCCCAGCTTATTTAGCCTTAAGCTTTAAGCCTTTTAGCTTACCTAGGTTTAGTTTAAGCCTCCTTAGCTTATTTTGCCTTTGTCTCAGCTTATTTCGACCAAATGTCCACAATGACTTAAGCAAAATTTAGCTTTTAAGCCATTTAAGCTTTCTGTCCACTTTAAGCTTATTTTTAAGCTTATTTATTGCTTTTCATAAAAAGTTGTAGAAGACAAAGTTGTTAAGCCCCACGAGCTTAACAACTTTGCTTCTTTGAGTTTTTTTTTAAAAAAAAAGGGGAAAGACACTTGGCCCGGGTGAGCAAGACTCGAACCCGGGACCAAGCGATACATCCCCCTTTTACACACACACTCTACCACTGCGCCCTTGGGTCTTTTTCGTTAAAGACCCAAGGCGTTTAATATATAAGGGTGTTTTGGCTTTAAAAGCTTATAAGCTGAAATAGCTTATTCGGGGCTTATTTTTTAAGCAAATTTTGTGTTTCTTATTTTTCGTAGGATTGTTAAGGTGTAAAGTATTTTTAGAAAAATTTTCAGAATTTTTCGTAATCGTTTAATATTTTTTATAATTTAATTTAGTTAAAAGTTTATTTAATTCATAAAAAATACAAAAATTATCAAAAAAATATTTTGCTTTTTTAGAAAATTTTCTTTTATCATCTAGTTTGTAGGAAAAATATAAAATTTTTCGTAGGGTCATTTTTACAACTTTTCCTCTTTTAAAGAACGGTCCGGGTGCGGGATTTTGTGTTGACTCGTTTTTGGGTCAAACGAACTCCGTTTTCGGTCTAGTCTTTTTCATTCTTCGTTATTTGATCCCTAGAGTAGTTTAGAAGCAAAAATTTCTTCGTAGGGTTATTTTTAAAGATTTTAGGTTTTTCCCCCTTTGTTCGGGATTCGGGCTCTCGTTTTCTAGTTTAATTTCATAATTTCTAGGTTTTTCTTAAACGTTTTAGTTCGTTATTATCTAATTTGACTTTTTCAACTTCCCAAACTAATTCCTTCCTTCAAACTCAAATCTTCGATTGTATCGATTTTCCATTCCAGCCTCGTTGGGGATAAACGACCCGGGAACATTCTATACTACTTCTCGGTATCATTGCTCTTGTTGATTTTTAGACTTATATATATTTTATATTTTATTATATATTATATATATATATGGTGTAAATATCACCAATCAATTTTTGGCGCCGTTGCCGGGGAGGCTGTGAAACCGTCTATCGTTACGTTTGATCAATTGTGTTTGAAACTGTGAATATTTTCTTTTATTATAAAAATATAAAAAAGTACAAAAATATTTTTCATTTCTTTTAGTATAATTATCAGATAAAAACCAAAGAAAAACCAAAAATATAAAAACATTGTCCATAAAAAAGAAATAAAATTCACAAATTGGTAAAATACCAAAATATAATATTCTCAACTGAGGTATTATCATAATAACTTCCGGTGAACTTGTTGGTTCCCAACTCGAACAAAAGATTTAAAAACTTGCCTTTTGTGTCTCTTACGACGTACGGCTCACCTTGAAAAGTTAAACAAACTATAAAGTGGGTATAAGGAGGGTTGTTCCTAGGAACTACGACCCGAAAGGAGAAATAAGCTTCGCGCTATTCCTACTCCTCCGCTCACCTGTGAGTTTATCTTTTTGAGAGTTACCGTGAAGTAAGTAGATTATTTGGTTTAAGTTGTCTTATCTCATTGTCCGTTAAAATCAATTGTGAATAAATCTTTGAAAAACCAAAAAAATTAGTGTAAATTTTCTTTTTATATTTTGTGCATGCGCACTCGATCTTAAGCCCGTAGACGTCGACAACCACAATATGTACAAACTTCTTTGAATCATCCATCTTGAGAACCTGAATAATACCTCCCAGTGAGTTACGATGGCTGATAATCGTACTATGGCGCAATTGCTCGAAGCACCCACCGGGTTCTCGAGGATGATATATTATTCCGGAAATCACCGCAAATAACTGAAGATCAAGCATGTCATCTGAATCTTGTCCAAAACAATCAATTTTTTTGGAAATGATAAAGAAGACCCACATGCTGCCATCCGTTATTTCAACAAGATCACTTCTAAACGATGAAGATTCTCGACGTACCATATACGTCGGTTAAACTTAGTTTTTCCCGTTTCTCTCGAAGGGGCAGATTCCCGGATATGGCCTAGAAAAAGAACCCCCTCATCATGGTTTCATAATTGCATCAACTCGCTACATTCTATAATGCCCTAAACACAAATGACAAGATTCATGAGAAGCTCCTGCTGCGGGGTACCTTCTTAGACAAAATGCCTCGAGAAATGTTATTAAAAATCATCTGAGAGCAAAGTCCTAAGGTACTCAATCAAAAACAAAGTTTTGTAGCTAAAATGAGTACAAGCTCCTTCCACCCACGCAGCTCATCTGGCAGATGCTATAACTCAAGACATGGTTCGGCATTAATTCTCGATAGAAAAGACCCAAACCCTAGCTTCCACCCCGCGTTAAAAGCGTTGAACAAGTTGTGTAACTTGTAGGGGAGGTCATTCTTATCTCAAAACTGTCCAGACCACCAACAGCAACATGTACCCATGACAATATCGTCAAGAGTATGTGCCCAGGCCCGCATGCGGCCAAATTTGCACCAAGCTAATTTGGTTATCGACCTCCGCATGGTCTCAAATCAAAATCCGACCTCCTGTTTTCCTCGCCATTCAAGAATCCTCATGCAAATAGTCAAAACAATTCAATCGAGGAGATAAACTTCAATCAAAACAGAGGAAACAATTTCAACCACGTCCGATTTACGACCTCAGGTTAAAATCAACAGTAGCTCATCAAACCAGTAGCTCATACAAGGGACCTGCTCCTCAGACAACACTGTGTGTCAATAACCAGATTTGAAAGATAATGTCACAGCCAATGAATGCAGTGTTGGAGAAACATGCAAACAAGGTCAAAACCTGCAATTCCAAATGCAAATATTGACTGACATGCTTTCCAAATTTGTTACTGCTGCAAATACTGCTTCTAACTTCCGTTCTGGAACTCTTCCTGGTAACACTATACCAACCCAAAGAAGATTTAAAAAGGTATCACTACCCAAAAAAGTGGTGTTACCATCCAAGGACCGAAAGCAGTATAATCATGATGCCGGGTGAAAAAGAAGCGATGCTGCCTGCTAAATAAACGGAAGCACCGAAGACTCCCAACTCCGTTGTTCAAATTCATCTCGTGATCCAAACCTGACCCAACGTTGCTCCGGTTGTTACTCCATTCTCTAAACCATCAGATTCCATTTCCATCAAGAAGAAATGATGAAAGTGGCGCAAGGACAAAGCTAACGACCAAAACGAGAAAGTTTATGAAATACTTAGAGAATATAAAGTTTCGAGATTAGCTTTACCGATGCCTTGATGCTCATGCCTAAATTTGCTTCAACTTTAAAAACCTTAATTGGAAACAAAGAAAAATTGAGCGAATTGGCAAGAACTCCTTTGAATGAGAACTGTTCAGCGGTCATCCTCAACAAGTTACCAAAGAAACTTGGAGACCCTGGCCGATTTCTGATTCCATGTGAATTTACGGGGATTACTACATGCAACGCATTGGCCGATCTTGGTGCGAGCATTAATCTCATGCCTTATTCTGTATGGAAAGATCTCGCTCTTCCCGAACTAACCCCAACTTGCATGACGTTAGAGCTAGCAGATCGTTCAATCACTGAACCAATCGGTATTGCTAAAGACGTCCGTCTAATGGTGGGAAAGTTCCAATTTCCAGCTGACTTCGTAGTTGTTGATTTTGAACCAGACCCCCGAGTACCTTTAATTCTCGGGCGATGTTTCTTGAAAACAAGTCATGCTTTGATAGATGTTTATGAAGGTGAGATTACCCTTCGTGTTGGCAAGGAAGCCATCACATTCAATCTGGACCAAACTTCAAAATACACAGCTGATTACAACCATATGACGGTAAACAAAATCGACGTCATTGATATGGCTTGTGATGAGTATTCTCAAGAGGTCCTAGGATTTTCAAACGTGATCGCGAGTGGCAATCCCACTCCATATTTTGAGCCTATTGTTTCTACTGCTTCTCCAAATCTCACTCCTTTCGGGGACAGTGATTTTCTCTTAATGGAAGAAGCAGATTCGTTTCTTGCTCTAGAAGATGATCCAACTTCATCTGAAGTTGATCCAACTTATCAGGATCCTGAGGGGGACATCCTGCTTCTAGAAGCAATTTTGAACAGTGAACCACCACCCCCCTCCCAAATCATGAACAATATATGCCTGGAGCTAGGAAAGAGCTCAAACTCTGTGAAGCTAAAACCGTTGAATCTTCCGTTGATGAACCTCCCGAGGTTGAACTCAAGGAACTGCCACCCCATCTTGAGTACGCATTTTTAGAAGGTGACGACAAGTTGCCTGTCATAATTGCTAAAGACTTAAAAGATGAGGAAAAGGCAGCTCTTCTGAAGGTTCTCAAGTCCCACAAGCGAGCCATCGCTTGGAAACTCTCCGACATAAAGGGTGTTAGCCCAGAATTTTGTACTCACAAAATTCTAATGGAAGAGGACTATGAACCATCTGTGCAAAGTCAGAGAAGGGTAAACCCAAAAATCCACGATGTTATCAAGAAGGAGGTTGAAAAACTCCTTGACGCTGGATTGATTTACCCCATCTCTGACAGCCCTTGGGTGAGCCCGGTACACTGTGTACCTAAAAAAGGAGGTATGACTGTCATCACAAATGAAGAGAATGAGCTGATTCCTACTCGATTGGTCACGGGATGGCGAGTATGTATTGATTACAGAAAACTTAATGAAGCCACCCGGAAAGAACCATTCCCATTTACCATTCATGGACAGGAGAGAATGATGCTCGAAAGACTAGCAGGGAACGAATACTACTGTTTCCTCGATGGCTTCTCGGGTTACTTTCAGATCCCAATTGACCCAAAAGATCAAGAAAAGACAACATTCACATGCCCATACGGAACTTTTGCCTATCGTCGCATGCCTTTTGGGCTATGCAATGCCCTGCAATTCCAAAGATGTATGATGGCAATCTTCCACGATATGATTGAAAAAACGATGGAAGTATTTATGGATGACTTTATCCGGTCCTTTGGAGACTCTAATTACTACGATCCAAACCCAAATTAAAAAGAAGTTAGCGGTGTGAAGACACCAATTTGTCTCTAAACTGGAAAATAGCCATTTCATGGTGAGGGAAGGTATTGTTCTCGGACATAAAATTTCCAAGTCTGGAACTTGAAGGTTGATAGAGCTAAAGTCGAAGTAATGAGCTAACTCTCATACGACTTCTGTCAAAGGTGTCCGTAGTTTCCCTTGAGGGCACGCTGATTTTACCGACGATTCATTCATGACTTTTCCAAAAAATGCCCGTCCTATGACTCATATGGCTTTGAAAAAGAGACTCCGTTTGTCTATTCTGAAGAGTGTATCGATGCTTTAATACACTCCAAAAGAAAACTGACTGAGGCTCCGAACTAAATGCACCCTGACTGGACTTGCCTTTTGAACTGATTGCGATGCTAGCAGCCTACGCAATTGGGGCAATCCTCGGCAAAGAAAAAACACAGCATTTTCAACCTAGTACCTATGACTAGCAAACTATAAACGAGGCTCATGTGGTGGGGGGGGGTGTGTTGAACTCACCAAACACTACTACCGGAAAAAGAATTACATGCAGTGGAGGTAATTCCTTTGAGAGTTTCGTTCATATCTTGGTCATGTCCAAAAGCATAGTATATACTCCTGACCACACTGCCATCAAGTATCTCTTTGCCAAGAAGGATGCTTAAGGTCAAGACTCATTCGGTGGATATTGTTGCTTCCAAGAATTTGAACAATTGAAATTCGAAACAATAAAAAAGGGGCTGAGAATCTCGCCGCCCTCATCGGTCCAGACTGCAAAATCCGCATCAAGACAAACTCGAGAACAAAGAAATCAATGAAGCATTTCCTCTCGAAACCCATGGCTCCTATTGACCTCTTCAAGATCAAAGGTACCCATGTTTGCCGATTTTTGCAAACTAACCAATGCGGATGGAAATTGTTATCAAGGGAATGACATCCCTACAAAAAAATAATTCTTCAAGGATGTCAAGACGATTATTCTGGGATGATCCTTTCCTGTTTAAGATCTGTGCTGAACAGTGTTAAGACTTGTGTTTCTTGACATAAGCATTAGACAATCTCAAGAGCTTGCCACAGTGGAACCTACCGGTGGACACTTGTGCCATTACACAGCCAGAAAAAATCTTCGATTCAGGATTCTATTGGCCCACCATCTACAAAGGATGCCCCATGACTTTGTCACCCGTTTGACATTTTGTCAACTGACAAGGAAAAATAACGCAACGTGGATGAGATGCCACAAAACTCCATCCAAGTTTTGCGAAATCATTGACCCTGGGCATTGATTTTATGGGGCCGTTCCCGTCTTCAAGAGGGCACAAATACATACTCGTAGGCTGTATGACAAAGAATTTTTGTCAAAATGGGTCGAAGCAAAAGCGGCTCCCCCACCATGAAAGCCCGATTTAGTCTGTAAATTTTTGAAAACTCTCTTCTCTCGATTTGGTGCACCCCGAGCTATCATAAGTGATCGCGGAACTCACTTTTGCAATGACCAATTTACAAAAGTCATGCTTAAGTATGGAGTAACTCATCGTCTCTCCACCGCGTATCACCCACAAACAAGTGGGCAAGTTGAGGTGTCAAATCGTGGTTTAAAGCGTATTCTTGAGAGAACCGTGGGAGAAAATCGTGCCTCCTGGTCGGATAAATTAGATGGAGCCTTTATGGGCCTTCGCACAAATCCGCACCGCTCCCCCCCCCCCCCCCCCCCGCCCGGTGATTGTTAGGGGGTGGGGGGGGCACAAGCTTACAAAACCACCCATCGTGTGTACTCCATATAAACTTGGAACGGGAAGGCATGACATCTACCGAACGAGCTAGAGCACAAAGCCTACGGTGCCCTCAATCTTACAAAATTATGATGTTCAAAACTGCGGGGTGATCACAGGAAAGTTCAACTGAATGAACTAAATGAACTTCGTGATCAGGCCTACGAGAAGCTCTCAGAACTATAAAGAGAAAACAAGAGGATACAACGATGCTAAGATCAAAAACCAGCGTTTCAACGTTGTGAACGTGTTTCTCCACTTCAATTCTAGACTGAAGATATTCTCCGGGCATATGTGAAATCCGTTGGTCTGGACCATTCACACTTTGTCCCAAGTTTTTTTCCTTATGTGCACCGTCCGATGCTATCTCAAAACTCGGGGCCCAACTTTAAAGTGAATGGTCATCGTATCGATCATAAAAAAGACTCAAACATTACTTTGGAGGGAACATACCAACCGAGTTGACCCGGATCCCAAACGGTTCCCCATGGACCAATAAATTGGGGTAATTCCGAGGGGCTGGTCCAAAGCGTCGGGAACCCTAAAACAGCGCTTCGTGGTAGGCACACCATGCTTAATCCGTAGTAATGTAATAAAAAAGTGATTTTTGTGTGGAGAAGGTTTATATTGTTCCCATACCCGTGTTCTGTCCATAATTTTGTGGTTTGTATGTCCAGGTATTCCCGGATTGTGAAGGCTCTCGATTCTGTCATTTTTAACTCGAGCTTCACATCCTCAGCTTCATTTTGGGGAATTCAGTATCCAAATCTAATCGACTAACGTTTTATCTTTTGGCACACTTCATAAACGGCCTTAGATTTACGTAGGTACCCCTTTGAAACATCGAGGACGATGTTTAGTTCTAGTATGGGGGGGGGGATCTTCGATTTGATTTTTGCCTGCAGTCGTTGTTATCACATAATCCCGTTTTACCATTTGGGATGATACCACCAAATTTTTGCAAAAATACAAAAAAAAAAAAATGAAAAAAAAAAAAAAAAAAAATTTAAAAAATTTCAAAAATAAAATAAGTGTTTTTGTCTTTTTGGGTAGAGTAAGAATAAATTTTTGACTCGATCGGGCGTGTTGAGCCCTAGCTAGTTCTTTTAGGCCAAAGCTTTCACGAATTCTATTGCTTTGAATTCTTAAGTGAAGAACGAGAAATGATAGAGTTAAATATAAGTTTATGTGTCAAGCAAGATTCGTCTAAAAACTTATATGAATAACTTGTGTTCTTTTTCTCCCATAAGCTTCTAATCCGCCTAATCATACGTGTTCGATTTAATTCAGCTAAGTCAATCGATGTTTTCAGAAAAAGCTTCAAATTTGTGACTTGATTCTTTAAAAAGCAAAAGAGTTTGAAAAGATTTAATGCCCAAAAAGCATACATATGATTATATGGAGCCAAGTAATAGATTTGTCGTGATATCCCACTCCCTACACACAGGTGGGGGTTCAAACTACGACATTTTGCTTCAAGGGACTTGCTGTGGTCGTGATTATCTTCACTTGGAAGAAAGGTCTAGGTGAGGTTCAAACTAAGAACACTAATCCTAGTCCATATTAGAAGAAAGGTGTTGATGTGATTTCCCACTACGCTAGCACCAACGGGGTGGGTTTTCAAACTAAGAACACCGGACGTTTGGTATTGTGAAATCCTATACTAGGGAGCGAGTCCTGGGTAGGTGTATCAAACTAGCAACGCATTCCAAAGCTTTCAAGAACTTAACTCAAAAAAAAAAAAAAAACAAAAATAATAATAAAAATAATAATTTTTGAAGTTCTAAAAATCAAGTATGCAAAGTTTAATAAATGGATGCTTAGAGTCACTATCATTTGTGACTAAGGAAATAAGTTGATCTATTGTTAGTTAAATCGAACACACACACGTAATCATTTATCCATTTCGATGAGTAACAAAAGTTCAGACACAGAGATCAACAGTATGAGGGCTTTACACCTAAACTTATATCGAACAATGAATCTCAGTTAATTGCTTGGCTTAAGACTAGTGAAAAAATCGGAGGACGATGAAATTTTTCCGTTAAGGACATCCGTAGATCACTCTATGGACTATTCTTCGGGGTATTTCACTACTCTATGACACATAGTGAGTTAATAAGAAAACTAACCATATCAAAAAAATGAAAAAAAACAAATGATATAGAATAAATATAATTACTTATCGTCCAAAAAAAAAAAATTAGGATAGTAGTGTACAAATAAAATGGTGAAAACGAGACTTGACGAAGCTGTTGATTCTTTATTTTTCCTTTGACAACACTTTTGCTACTTTTCAAGTTATTAGTCGAGGGGGATTGAAGATTCTTAGTTTTTCGTAATTCTTACTTTCATAGCATTGCCGTGAGGACACGGCAATACTTAGTATGGGGATGTTGGTATGTGCTTAAATACACATACCTTTTACCTTTAAAAACGAGCTAAAATAATCAAAAACGGACTTAAAATGCCAAAGATATGCTTGTTTTGCTAATTGTATTGTGCAGGAACGGATAACCAAGAAAAGGACAAAAAACAAAGACAAAACTACAAAACTGTACTGCCGTAAAGGAAAAGACTGTGAAAGACAAAGCCAAATCAAAGCCGGAAAGTCAATCCAGTCAAAAAGTCAACAGAAAAGTCAACTGGTCAAAGTCAAAGTCAACCCAAGTCAACCCCGGGCCAAAGTCAAAGAAATATAAGTTTAGGGGCTGAAATTGCCAAACCAAAACTTAATCATAAAGAAGAAAAGAGAAAAGAAAGAGAGAGGGTTATGTTTTGCATTTGCTCAAAGTAACAAGTAGGGGGCAAAACTGCCAAACCCCCTCTAACTGTACACAAAACGACGAAAAATGCAAATAGATTAAATAACACATGGGGACTGGTTGTTTTGTCCAATCCCCAAAAATTACTTAACCACAAGGACAGAAATGCCAAACCAAACAAGTAACCATGAGGGACCATTATGCCAAAAGTTAAACATTCACTCTTTACACACTCAAACAACTTTTCACCGCTCTCATTTTTTCATGTTTCCCTCCCAACACAACTCACGGGTTGTTAAACCCGTTTTTACCCCACAAACATTCACCACTTCCATGGTTATTCACCTCCCCCCTCCTCCACTACCTTTCCCAGCCAAAAAGTTGCCAACTTGGCAATCCCACACCCCCCAAGACCAAATTCGATGGCTTAGATTGGATTTTCAAGATTGAACGGCCAAGATTAGAGCTTTAAACACTCCTCAACAACAAACAACACCTGGTGTTTGTGTGTCTACAAAGAAAGGCACGAACAAAGAGAAAAGAAAAAGAATGACATAGTTTTAGTTTTTCGCTATAAATTGCCTTTGTAATCCATTTGTGGCAAGTGGGGGCATGTTTTTAATTCAGCTTTATTCAGTTTTATGTTAATTTTTATGTTCATTTAAGTATTTTTTATTTAAGGTCCTTTGAAGCATTTGTAATTTCCATTTAATGAAAAATAACCGTTTTAAGCTCAATAACACTCAATAAGCTAATTTGAGCTTATCCTTGTTAATAAGCTCAAATTCAGTTTAATACTTGTTCAATGTTCTTAAGTACTATTTTAAGTTGAATTTATTTCATTGGATTGTGAATTTGGAAGCTTTTGGAGAAATAAGCTCTCATAAGCTTATTGAGCTTATTGCTCAGGTTTAGAGGCTTTGGGAGCCATTAGGACAGGTTTTATAGGCCACTCACTCAGAAAGAGTGGCCTTGGCTCTGAGACAACAAATCCCAGGATTCAATCTTTCTAAAATTCATATCTAGCTTAATTTTAAGCTTAAACCTTTTAGCTTATTTGCTTTTAGTCTTTGTAAACACATTAGTTTAAGTTGTTATTCTACTGTTGTAAGTTTTTATTGCATAATTTAGTGTCACATTAGCTTATTTCTTAAAAAACTGTCATAAGTGTAGTATAAGCTAGTAGAGAAACTAGCTTATTTTCTTTAATAAGCTAGTATCTTTAGTTTTAAAATAGCTTAAATAGGTTAAAACTAGCAGAAGTAGATAAAAGGTTTTTTTTAGTTTTGGCTTAAAAATGGATTCTACAACCATTTTGGTTTGACAGTTTTGTGTTAAAGGGGTGTTTGGCATAAGCCTTAAAATGGGTCAAAACAGGTTTGGCATGTGGGGGTTATCTATATGGCCCATGAGGTTGGCTTTAAAGCTTAAGATTTTAGAGAAAAATTTTCAAGCTGATTAGAAAATTTAGTTGTAAAATAGTGTTTTTAAGGTTTTTGAAATCCCCATATCCACAACTTGAAGTTTTTTAAAGTTACATCACAAGTGCTTCATTTGATTAAGCACTTGTGGTTTAAGATTAAGTGTTCAAAAAAGGTGTGTTTTAGTGTCCAAAAACAAGCGTTAAAAAGCCTTTGTCCCTTTTGTACTTCATAAGTCAGAAAATAGTTTATGAGAAATGCAACCACCAATCCCCAAACTGTCACAGTTTCAATAAGCCTAAAACACCTTTTTCATAATCAAAATTAAACAAGCAAAAGAAATCTTCAAAGCTCAAAATTGGTGCATAAGTCCTTAGATTAGAGTTACTCAAATCTGTTTTAAGCTTCTTTGTGAATTTAGAGCTTATTTTGACAGCTTAAAAAAAGGCTGTCAAATAAGCCCTTTCATTTCCTTAAAGTTTCCCCCTGGAGCAAAGGGGGAAACTTTAAGCACATGTACTCCAATCTTTAAAACCAACATAAGTCCAAGTCTTGGCTTTATTATGAAAGCTTAAAGCTCTAGTAATAGTCCCTCTAAGTTTCATCCCTTGATAAGCATATAGGTTGCTTATTTTTAAGCCAAAGATACCCATTGGCTGTTTACACCCAACAGTACTAACACCCAAGTTAGTACTAGTTGTGGTTTTAAGCCACAATTCGTCTGGCTTATTGAGCTTATCCCATAAGCTCAAATTGTGTCCTAGTAAGCTTTTAGGTTAAGTTAGTTAGTTAGTGTGCTTATTTCACTTTTTCTTTAGCTTATTTGCTCAAGTAATTTAGTAAAATTTAGCTTTTAGGCTTATTTCATGTTTCCAGTCCACACTTAAGCCCTTTTCCATAGCTTATTAGTTTAGCTTTTTCTTACCTTTTAGCTTATTTAAGTTAGTTTAAGCCCTTTTTGCTTATTTTAGTCCTTGGCTCAGCTTATTCAACCAATAAGACTTAGAAAATTGGCTTTTAAGCCAATTTGGCTTGCTGCCCACTTTAAGCTTATCTTATAGCTTATTCTTTTTTTGACCAAAGTCAAAAGTGTCCTTAGTTAAAGTTGTTAAGTATAATCTTGATTCTCTAACTTTCACGAATTTAAGTTTTTTGCTAAAAATCATTTTTTTTCAGAAGCTAAAAAATAAAGCCAATCTGGGTTTGTTTTGTCACTCTTTCCATAGTTCAGGGGCACCCGTTTTCATAGTAGTGTAATTTTCCTAAAGTTTGCCCGCCTACCCTTTAGTTTCAATTTGTACACTTTCTACCCTAGAGTTTTTAAAAAAAAAAAACAAAAGGGGAAGATACTTGGTCCGGGTGAGCAAGACTCGAACCCAGTGACTCAACATTACATCCCCTTTATCCCCCACACACTTAACCACTGCGCCCTTGGGTCTTTTTCGTTATAGACCCAAGGTGCAAAGTATTTAAGGGGGTTTCACCCTTTAAGTTAATAAGCTGTTCGGCTTATTTTGGGGGCTTATTCCCATAGCTTATTTTTGTTTAGCATATTTCGTAGGAACCTTAAGTGTAAAGTCTTTTAGGAATTTTCAGAAATTTTTGTAAACAAATTGATATATTTTATATTAAATTTAGTTAAAAGTTTATTTAAATTCATAATAAACTACAAAAATTATCAAAAAAATATTTTGCTATTTTTTTTTTTAATTCATAATAAAATACAAAAATTATCCAAAAAAATATTTGCTTTTTTAGAAAATTTTCGTTTTTCTTTTGTCATCGTTCTCAAGTCTTGAAAGATGATCGGCGGCCAGATTTTCTGCTCCTTTTTTGTCTCGGATGATAACATCAAATTCTTGGAGCAAAAGGATCCACCGCATCAGTCTTGGCTTAGCATCTTTCTTAGCGAAGAGATACTTTATAGCAGAATGGTCGGTATACACTATGCTCTTAGACAAAACAAGATACGACCGAAACTTCTCAAAAGCGTACACCACGGCAAGTAATTCTTTTTCGGTCGTAGTGTAGTGTGCTTGAGCTTCAGTCATGGTTTTGCTGGCATAGTGGATTGGTTGGAAATGCTTGTTCTTTCGTTGCCCTAGGACTGCCCCAATTGCAAAATCACTTGCATCACACATGAGTTCGAAGGGCAAGTCCCAGTCGGGAGCAATCAAAATCGGAGCCTCAGTCAATTTTCTTTTAAGTGTATTAAAGGATTCGATACACTCTTTTGAGAAGAAAAATGGAGTCTCTTTTTCAAGCAAATGAGTCATTGGGCGGGCTATTTTTGAGAAGTCTTGTATGAATCGTCGGTAAAAACCGGCGTGCCCAAGAAAACTTCGGACACCTTTCACAGTAGTCGGGTGAGGGAGCTTGGCGATAACATCAACTTTAGCTCGATCGACCTCAATTCCTGATTTAGAGATTTTGTGTCCGAGAACAATGCCTTCTTTTACCATGAAATGGCTTTTCTCCCAGTTTAGGACCAAATTGGTGTCTTCACACCGTTTCAACATTTTGTCCAAGTGGGATAGGCATGTAGAGAAAGAATCCCCGAAGACTGAAAAGTCATCCATAAACACTTCCATCGTTTTCTCGATCATGTCGTGGAAGATTGCCATCATACATCGTTGGAACGTGCCGGGTGCATTGCATAGCCCAAAAGGCATGCGACGATAGGCAAATGTTCCGTATGGGCAAGTAAAGGTTGTCTTTTCTTGGTCGGCAGTGCATAGCCCAAAAGGCATGCGACGATAGGCAAATGTTCCGTATGGGCAAGTAAAGGTTGTCTTTTCTTGGTCCTTCGGGTCTATGGGAATCTAGAAATAACCCGAAAAGCCGTCGAGGAAACAATAGAATTGGTTTCCCGCTAGTCTTTCGAGCATCTGGTCCATGAAGGGAAGTAGAAAGTGGTCCTTTCGGGTAGCCTCATTCAACTTTCTATATTCAATGCACACTCTCCACCCTGTGACCAATCGAGTTAGAATAAGATCATTCTCATCATTCTTCACGACGGTCATGCCACCCTTCTTCGGTACACAGTGCACCGGGCTTACCCAAGGACTGTCAGAGATCGGATAAATCAATCCGGCGTCAAGAAGCTTTTCAACTTCTTTCTTGATGACATCATGGATTTTTGGATTTACCCTTCTTTGATGCTGAACCGTCGGTTCGTAGTCCTCTTCCATGAGAATTTTGTGGGTACAAAACTCTGGGTTGATACCCTTGATATCTGAAATTCCAAGCGATGGCTCGCTTGTGGGACTTAAGAACCTCGATTAGAGCTGCCTTTTCCTCATCTTTCAAGTCTTTTGCAATTATGACGGGCAACTTATCATCACCCTCCAAAAATGCATATTCCAAGTGAGGTGGCAAGTCCTTGAGTTCAAGCTCAGGGGGCTCATTGACGGAAGAATTTTCACGATTTGCTTCACAAATCTTAAGAATCTTTTTAGATTGTTCAAGAAGTAATTTCCTTCAAGAGGTGGGAGGAGAAAGGTTCACATGTTTCAAAATTGGCTTCGGAGGAGAGTATGTCCCCTTTTGGTCATAATAAGAGGATCAAAAAGACTCCGATGAAGTTGGATCGTACTCTAAAGCAAGGAAAGGTCGCTTCTTCGAATGAGAAAGTCAACTGTCACCGATTGGAGGTTAAGGTTGGAGAAGAAGTAGAGACGATTGGATCGTGTAAGGAAGTGGGATTGCCACTCGCAATCACATCAGAAAAACCAAGAACTTCCTGAGAGTATTCTTCACAAGCCATATCAATGATGTCAATTCGGTTTGCCGTCATATGATTGTAGTCAGCTGTGTACCTCGAAGTTTGGTCAAGATTGAATGTAATGGCCTCTTTGCCAACACGAAGGGTTATTTCACCTTCGTACACATCGATTAATGCACGACTTGTCTTTAAGAAACTCCTCCCGAGAATTAGTGGAACTCGGGGGTCTGGCTCAAAATCGACGACTACAAAATCTGCAGGAAATTGGAACTTTCCCACCGTCACATAAACGTCTTCAGCGATACCGATTGGTTCAGAGATTGAACGGTCTGCCAATTCAAGCGTCATGCAAGTCGGGGTTTAGTTCGGAAAGAGAGAGGCGTTTTCCAGAGGAATATGCATTAGATTAATGCTGCACCAAGATCGGCCAAGGCTTGCTTGTATTAATCCCGGAAATTCAAACGAATGAGAAATCGGCAGGGTCTCCAAGTTCTCTTTGGTAACTTGTTTAGGATGACGGCTGATCATTATCATTCTAACGGGAGTATCTAGCCATTTCACTTAACTTTCCATGTTTCCGATTAAGGTTTTTAGGTCGAGGCGAATTTTGGCATGAGCATCAAGGCATCGTATAAGCTAATTTCGAAGAACTAAATCCCGAAGATTTATAGAACTTTCTCAATTTGGTCGTTAGCTTTCTCCCGTACGTCTGTCATCATTTCTTCTTGATGGAAAATGAATGATGTTTTTGGTTAGGCCTTGGGCACAATAACTGGAGTATTTGAAGGCTCAAAGATTGATTCATGATTGACATGAGGGGACAACGGAGGTTTTTTTTGGTTGACGTCTTCGGTGCTTCGGTTGGTTTGTAGGAAGCATCGTGTCCTTTGTGACCTTGGTTCACGTTCCATTAATTGGGGAAGAAGAGTATTAGGGAATCGTGGGTCCCTTGTATAGACAACACCACTTCGAGTGGTTAATACCTTTTAAGATCTCTTTCGGGTTTGTAACGGCTCATACTTACCCCCCCCGACTAAAACAACGCAACTAAAACCGTTATACCAATATCTGTAATGAGTACATGCAAACTCACGGACACAACAAGCCACACTCCCATGCCCCACTTACTGGCCATGCTTTCCACAAGTTTGTCGCTTCCAATACCGCCTCTACTCGGGAAACTCTCCCTAGTTAATTTTCTCCGCTGGCTACATAATCGGAAAGAGGATCTAAAAGTATTACCCCTCGCCTTGGCTTATTCAAACACGGTCCCCCTTCATACCAAACAAAACAACCACCCTACCATTCCTATCACCCTTACCCCCCCACCCTAACCACCACCCCCCCTCTCCCCAACCACCCCCCCCACCCAATCACCCCCAGAGCAGACCCCCCCCCCACCTCCCCACCACCCCCCCCCCCCCCACCCCCCCCCCCCCCCCCCGCCCCCTCGAGTGAATCCCTGTAGTGTTACTAGGGAGGAGTTCCCGAAGTTAGAGGCCTACAATTCCCTGGGGCTGTGGGTGGTCGGGGTGGGGGTACGGTTAGGACCAATTGTCGCGGGGTATTGGAAGTCGTCAACTTGGAAAGCATGGTCAGTAAGTGTGGTCAATTGATTTTTGATGTTTTGTCCTTGAGTTTTGCATGTTCCACATATACTGCATCATTAGCTTTAACGTAGCTATGGAAATATTCCTTTGATACACTTGATTTTGAGGAGCTGGAGGTGATAGGCGGGAGTCTTGATAAGCGGGAGGTGTGGCGTTGAACAACCTGATGTCGATAGATTGACCTTGTATGAACCGGAGGTTGGTGGTAAGCTGGAGCTGATTGAAGTTCCTCGGTTTTGGTTGTAACGATTCTGATTATTTCCTTGATTTTGCTTGGTTTGAACGGAGGAAAACCAGTAGTTAGTCGAATTTTGATTTGAAATCTGGCCTCGAATAACTGGTTTTCCTTGGTTGGGTTGAAAATTAGCTCGCCGGTCTGCTTGAGTGACATTATTCTTGGATAATTATCCTCTACTTAACATTGCCAGAAGTGGTGCTGGACAAGTATGGTAGGAATGAGCCACCACGCAAGTAACACAACTTTTCGCTCGACGCTTTGACAGGAGTAGGAGCGGGAGATTGATTTTTCTTGTCAATGAGTAAAGCTTTAACCATTTCTTTTAACTCAGCAAACTTCGGAAGAGTTCGGGGGGGGAAGTGCTCGCACTCACTTTGGCCAACAAACGGAGTTTTGTTGCGTGATATTACGGGAACTTTGGATTTGCTTTCGTTGATTCTAAGCAATCACGAGGCATTTTTGTCTAAAAAGTGCCACCCGCAGGGCGGAATTTAACGAATCTTGGTCGTTAGAGTTCAAGGCATTGTAGAAAGTATCAAGCTGATGCAATTCAGAAAATCCATGATGTGGACATGCACGAAGAAGATCATTAAATCGATCCCATGCTTCGTAAAACGTCTCATCAAATCTTTGTTGAAATCTCGTGATTTCATTCAAAAGATTTATGGTTTTGGAAATAGGACGGGAAAAATTTTGTTGATGAATTTGAATCATGAGTCATCCATGTTTGAATCGATCGAGGGGGCTTCTTTTTTCTAGCCAAATCCGGGCTGCACCCTCGAGGGAAAATGGGAAAAGCATAAGCTTTACCGACGTACTCGGGACGTTCGGGAACTTCATCGTAGAAGTGATCTTGTTGAAATAACGGATGTGGGCATGAGGATCTTCTTTGTCATGTCCAAAGAACTGCTTGTTCTGAACGAGGTTGATTAAACCATGCTTTAACTCAAAGTTTGCATTGATTTCGGGGACTACAATTGCATCTTCGTAACCCTCGGTGGGTGCTTCGAGCAATTGGCCCATGGTCGTGATCATCCATCTGGAAGTGGAGGGAGGAGGGGATGATTTTCAAGAGGATCTTCAAGATTGAAGGGTTCAACAACAGCTGGAGGAGCTTGATGTTGTTGATTATGAAGATTGGGTCTCTTGGGGGAGTACGATTGTGCGCATACAACTAAGAAGAGAAATGTACACTAAATTTTTTGGTTTTTGTTGGTTTATCGGTGAAAGTAAATTCACAATTCTTTAAATAACCGGACAACGAAAAGACAACTTAAACTAATAATCATAGCTGCTCGGTAACTCTTCGGAATAAGAAAAACGCACCAAGGATGCGGAGGAATAGGAAAGCGTGAAAGCTATTAAAAACCTTTTTCCTTTAGGGTCGTAGTTCCTAGGAACAACCCGCCTTATACCCCTCTTAGAGTTTGTTAATCTTTCTGAAGGTGAACCGTACCTCGCAAGTGACACAGAAGGCAAGTTTTTGAATCTTTAGTTCGAGCTGGAAAACACAAAGTTTTACCGGAAGTTATTATGATAATACCTCGATTGAGAATATTATATTTTGGCTTTGACCAATTTGTGAATTTTATTGTAAATTAAAGACAATGTTTTTATATTTTTGATTTTCTTTTTTTTTTTTGGATTTTTTTTAAATGATAATTATACTAAAAAGAAAATGAAAATATTTTTGTACTTTTTTTTTTTTTTTTTTTGGTTTTTAGATTGTATGCACAAATTCAAACACAGAAGATCAAGAGCAACGATTTCGGACAGACAGCCTCCCCGGCAGCGGCGCCAAAAATTGATTAATTAAATTTTTCATTCTTTTTAACTTATATATATATAATATAATAATAAGAAAATATATATATAATAAGAAAAATCAAAAACAAAACAAATCAATGATGCAGGTAAGCAGTATAGACTATACCGGTTCGTTTACTTCCCCAAGAGGTCTTTGTCATGGAAGATCGGTACAGTCGAAGATTTGAGTTTGTCTGCAGGACATTGATCTTGGAAGTGGAAAAAGTCAATTAAAACAATTACACTTACAACGTTTAGAAAATCCTAAAAATTACTAAATTAGCTGAAACTGGGAGCCCCGAATCCCGAACAAAGGGGGAAAAACCTAAAAATCTTTCAAAAATAACCCTTACGAAGTAATTTTTCAACTTTCTAAAACTATTCTACGGGGACAAATAATGAAGAATGAAAAAGACTAGACCGAAAACGGAGTTCGTTTGACCCAAAAACGAGTCAACGCAAAAACCGTACCCGGAACCCGTTCTTTAAAAACGAAAAAAGTTGTAAAAATGACTTTACGAAAAGTTTTAAATTTACTCAAACTATATGACAATATAAAATTTTCTAAAAAAGGAAAAATATATTTTTTTTGATAATTTTTTGTTATTTTTTATGAATTTTTAAAAGTTTAAACTAAATTAAATTATAAAAAAATCGTAAAAGACTACGAAAAATTCTGAAAATTTTATACAAAATACTTGACACTAAGACAGTCCTAGGAAAAATAAGAAACAAAAATAATCTAAAGAAATAAGCCCGAAATAAGCTGTTTACAGCTTATAAGCTTAAAGGGGCAAAAAGTGTATAAATACACAAGCCCTTGAGTCTTTAACGAAAAAGACCCAAGGCGGCCTCGCAGTGGGAAGGGTGTTGGTATATAAGGGGGATGTATCGAAAGAGTCACGTGGTTCGGAGTCTTGCTCCTCCGGTCTTCTTGTTTTTCCCATTTTTTTTTCGAAAACTCAAAAGAAGCACGTTGTTAAAGCTCGGGGGCTTTACAACTTTGTTTCTACAACTTTTGAGAAAAGCACTAAATAAGCTTGAAAATCAGCTTAAAGTTAACCGTATAGCTAAAAGAGATTAAAGCTAGGAAAATGCTAAGTCCTTTTGACTTAGGGACGAAATAGCTAAGACAACGATAAAATAAGCTTAGAGGTTCTAAACTAACCTAAGTAAGCTAAAAAAAAGGGAAAAGCTAAACTAAATAAGCTAAATAAGCTAGAAAATAGCTTAATGGCAGAAGCTAAATTGAGCTTAAAAAGGGGTAAAAGGCTAAGCTATTGGACAAATAAGCTAGGAAAAGGCAAAATAAGCTTAACACTTACCTAAGCTAACCTAAAAAGACTATTAAGAGCTAAAAAGAGCTTATGACATAAGCTAAACAAGAATAAAGAAAAAAATAAGCAGTCCTACTACTTAAGCCATGTGAAAACAGCCAAAAGCAAGGTTTGGGCTTAAAAATAAGCCAACTAACAAGCTAAATAAGGTCTGAAACTTAACAAGCTTATACAAGAGCTTATAAGCTCTTAAAATAAGCCAAGAGATTGGGCTTAATAACACAATAAGACAAAGAAAAAGGGGCTTAAAATCTCCCCTTTGCACCAGGGGAGATTTAAGCTTAACTTGAGTAGCTTATTTGACAGCTTATTAAAAGCTGTCAAATAAGCTCAAATTGAAAAGTTAACTGAAAACAGCTAAAGTCTACTAGCTTATGGACTTGTGCAACAAGTTTTGAGCTTAAAAAAAAGGGTTTTACTTGCTGAATTTGATAGGTGAAAAAGGTCTTTTGGGCTTTTTAAAACTGCCACCAAAAGGCTTGGTGATTTTTGACTTATAAAGTCAAAAGAACAAAGGTTGTTTGACAGCTCTTTAACACACACAAAATGCACACTTTTTTTTGACACAACACTCAAAATCCAAGTGCTTAATTAAATAAGCACTTGGGATTTTCTTAAAATACTCACAGCCTTGAAAATGGTTTTAAAAACTTTGGAAAACAATTTTAAACCTTTAAAACTTTTGAAAACAGTTTGAATGAGCTTAAAAGATTAAGCTAAAACTAACTAACATACCTCAACCCAAACACATAACCATTTGGACCCGTTTTTAAGGTTATCCCAAACACCCCCTTAAGTTTTGAATTGGACTTAAGAAGTTATAAAACCTGTTTTAAACTGGAGTTTTTGAAGTATTAATGATACTTAAGCTATTTAAGTTATATAAAAGACAAAAAGAAAAGCAAATAAGCACTTTTAAAGTAAAAATAAGCTAGGACAGTTTAAGAGCTTAACTTGACAGATTTATCTAAAATTGCATACAAATGAAATGAAAAGCTTAAACAAGCATAAACACACATTAATAGGCAAAATAACAGCAATAAGCTAACAATAAGCTAAATAAGCTTATTGCTACAGTAAATAAGCAAAATTTAAAGAAAGAGTACCTTTGATCCTTTTCACAAAAAGGATCTTGTGAAGACCTAAATAAGCTCTAAACCCTACCCTTGGCTTATAAATTAGCCAAAACTAAGCTGAAAACCAATAAGCCATCCATTTTAGCTTATTCATCCTTAGCTTTTCAATCCAACAGTACTTTGCTATTTCCCTTTTTTTTGGTGAATTTTCCTTAAAAGACTCTTAAAATAAGTTATAAAGATACTCAAATGAAAGTTAAAAAGATTGAAGGCAAACTTTAACACTTAGAACACAAGTTAAACATTTTCACTGAATTTTCATTAAACAAGGAGTACAAGTACAAAGAAACTTTTTTTAAAAACTAAAAACTTGTAAAATTACATAAAACTAACTTCTACTACTTAAAAACTACTTTCACAATGGCTGTTACAATGTTCTTAAATAGGAAGAAAAAAAAACGACTAAGTCTTCCTTGTGTCTTCTTTGTCTTGTTGCTCTTGTGCTTTCTTGTAGACACAAGAAAGCATTGTGCTTGTTGTGAGAGTGCAATGAGAAGCACATCTTGTCCCTTGATTATCCTTGGTCTCCAAGTCGAGAGATATAAGCCGTAGATTGGGTTTTTGTGTGGGTTTGGATTGCCAACATGGCAATCCATGTGAGGGTTGTGGGGTTAGGGATTGTGATGGGTTTGGCATGTTATGGAGAGTCAACCAAGACTGAAAACGACATGGGTGGGGCATGGAGGTTTTGGCGGGAAACACATTGGGAAGATGTACAGTGATTTAAACGTATAAGTGATAGTTTGAAGTTTTGGCAAAATCAACCCCTAATGGTGTTATATACCCTTGCACGATTCGTCCTTGGATTGTTATAACTTTTGGCAGAAATGGCCCTTGGAGTGTAACTTTGCAGAAATGGCAGAATGCACCCTTGTCCATCATTTTCTCTTTTCTCTTATAAATATAAATTTAGGGTTTTGGCAGTTTCAACCCTTAAACTTATATTTTTGACTTTTTGACTTTTTGGCTTCGGGGTTGACTTGGGTTGACTTCTGTTGACTTTGGCTTGGACTTTGACTTTGTCTTTTCCTTGCTTTTCCATTCCGAGTCCGGTTTTGTCGATTTGGCTTCGTTTTTCGTCCTTTTCTTAATTATCCGTTCCTGCACAATACAATTAGCAAAACAAGCGTGTATTTGGCATTTTAAGTCCGTTTTTGGTTATTTTAGCTCGTTTTTAAAGGTAAAAGGTATGTGTAATTAAACACATACCAAAGCTCGTAAAGACTGTTTTGATATGTGTAGTCGTAATGTTTGACTAACTCTTTATCCAATTTTGATCTACTCTCTTTCTCAAGAATCAGTGTCTCTTCACTATTTGGTGCAAAAATGTTCGCAAGATCATCTTTATCGAATGACACCTTATACAAACATGATTTTTTAGATTGAGCTTTCTTGAGGTACTTAGGATTTACAAAACTCGCTCTACCATTATAATACAAACTTGGATTAGGAGCTAGCATATGAATGGTTTGGACAGACTGATTAGTTTTATAAACAACGTCGTTTAAAAACTTTACTTGATTTTCCAAAGCAATTATTTTATCAATATCTTTATCTTGACTTATTTTGAAATCCTTTTGCAATTGTTCTTTTTCCTTTCGAAGAAGATCATATCGAATGTGTTCTAAAGATCCTTTATGTATTAACGCAACATTCTTCTCTTTAAATTCAAAAGTTTCATATGCTTGTGTTTTTAAAGCTTCATGAGATTGATGTTTTTGTTGAGCTAATAGATCAAGAGTTTCTTTATATTTACTTTCGATCTCTTCTTTTTCAAGTTGACAATTTTTATACGTTGTGTACTTCTGAAGCTCAATCTCTTTGTGATGAAGTGCACTTATGCATCTATCTCGAATGTCGTTTGACTTCTCAAGAACATATTTGCATTCATTCAGTTCATGAGTTATTGATGCATTTGCTTTTTTTAATTTCTTTTGAATCTTTTTGTTTTCATCAGTATCAAGTTTTAAATTTGCAATTAAGTTAGCAAGCACGACACACTCATCTTCATGATCATCAACATTCTGGTCATCCTCGAATTCATTATTACACATATCTGATGAATCATGTGTGGTATTGCTATCAACCTTTTCCATCAAGGAAGTGTCATTAAGGAATTCAGGTTACTCGGTATGTTGATTTTCAACAGCAAACACATTATTTTCAGCAGTATATGGTACCTCAGTCATTTGCTATGTGTCATAGGAAGGTCTAATATCCGTATCATCCCCAAAATTGCTTCTTTCACTACATTCATTCCCTGACCTACTGCTTTCATTGCCAGATGTGCTGCTTTGTTTCTCTAAACTTTGATCATTCCTAGTGTTGCTGCAATCATTCTCTTAACTGTGTGCATTCATTATGAAATCGTGATTTGAGAGATGTTGAATGGTTGTTTTGAGTGCATTGAATTTGTTCATGGGGTTCTCTTTCAAAATATTTTCTTGGTTTTGCATTCGTTGCATTTCTTGTTCCTCTGAATCTAAAGACGAAGATAAAGTGTCTTTTGTTTCCATTTTAACACGATGTGAAGTGAAAATGATTTGTAGGATCTTAAGTAGGTAAAGTGATTATTGTTCTGGATTGTTGTTGTATTTGAAGTACTTAATCAATTTGAAATGATTGTTGAATTACAGGTCTTTAAAGTCCAAAAGAAGAAGCTTAACGTACAAATCAGATACTAAAACCGCAAGATAAAAGTCTTATTTCACGGGATTTTACAAAGTTCCGAAGTGCATATTTATATGTCATATTTCGCATAATGAATCACTGTCATATTTCTCAGAATGAAAAAATGTCATATTTCTCATATATGTCATATTTCGCAGAATAAATCGCTGTCATATTTCTCGAAATGAAAAAATGTCATATTTCTTAGAAAATGTCATATTTCGCATAATGAATCACTATCATATTTCTAAGAATGAAAAAAAGCATAGTATATATTATATATTATATATATGTATATAGTAAATATATAGATATAGTCATATTTATATAATAAATATATATATATTATAGATAATATATTTTTATAATATAATATTATAATAATATATACTATGGATATATGCTTGTGATGATATGAATTGTATGCTCGATATTGTTATGCTAAGATCATTGAGACTTGTTTGATTTATTATTGTAATAGAATTGGGTCGAAATGCTCTATTGCTTTGATTGAATTTCGCGATGTTTGCCTATAAGCAATTCGGTGTTAACCTTGTGAGAATTGGTTAATGAGACTATGATCAACCTAAGTATAATAATGCTTAATGCGTAATCTCATGTCTAACAAACTTGATTAAAAGAATATTCTTTTTATATTATCAACCACAAAACCTATCTTAATGCATTTGGTGTGTTGACAATTAAAGGCCAAAAAGATTTCTTATCATATTGAATAGATATTTGTTTGAATGATTACCCATCATTTCTTGCCTATATACTATTTTTATGTGTGCATCTTGATAAGTGCTTAATTACACATATCTTTTACCTCTAAAAACGAGCTTAAATGACCAAAAACAGACAAAAACTG